>NDXB01019552.1:0-41215 GCA_002631895.1 Agapornis roseicollis
GATCACCTCCTTGGACCTGCTGGTCACGCTCCTTTTGATGCAGCCCAGGATACGGTTGGCTTCTGGGCTGCAAGCACACATTGAGCCAGCTCATGTTCATTTTCTCATTGACCACCACCACCAAGTCCTTCTCCGCAGGACTGCTCTGAATCTCTTCTCTGCCCAACCTGTAGCTGTGCCTGGGATTGCTCCGACCCAGGTGTAGGACCTTGCACTTGGCATGGTTAAACTTCATGAGGCTGGCATCAGCCCACCTCACAAGCGTGTCAAGGTCCCTCTGGATGCCATTCCTTCCCTCCAGCGTATCCACCAAACCACAGTGCTTGGTGTCATCGGCAAACTTGCTGAGGGCACACTCAATCCCACTGTCCATGTCAGTGACAAAGATGTTGAACAAGACCCGTCCCAACACCGATCCCTGAGGGACACCACTCGTCACTGGCCTCCAGCTGGACACTGAGCCATTGACCACAACTCTTTGCGTGCGGCCATCCAGCCAGTTCTTTATCCACCGAGTGGTCCACCTATCAAATTGATGTGTCTCCAGTTTAGAAAAAAGGATGTTGTGTTGGACAGTGTCAAAGCGCTTTGCACAAGTCCAGGTAGATGATGTCAACTATTCTACCTCTGTCCATCAGTTCCATAGCCCCATCATAGAAGCCAGTGTATTGATCAGAGGAAAACTTCTCTGTCTGGGATTAGGAGAAAGTTCACCTGTGGTATTTATTCTCTTATTACCCACTGTTTGTCTCCCCATGCCACATCACATGGAGTGGGACCTCCACTTGTGTGCTGGTGAGGCAAAGCTGTCGTTCATAGGGAAGACTGAATCAGTTCACTTATGGGTACAGGCTGAAGACTAGGGTATGTGATGAAACCTTGCTTGGATTTGTTCCTGATACTGGAGCAAAGAAATTGCACACATATGTTACCTTGCTCCTCATCTAACACTAATCTTGCACATATTATCAATGACATAAAATATAAAAAAGATCCACGAAGCAGAACAGGCAATCATGAGGATTTATGTTTGCTTTGAGAGAGCCTGGCCTACAGGAGACCCTAGTATCCTCCACTATCTGCTTCCATCAGTCATTAATTTCCCGAGTTTTTCCCAGCTTTAGTGCAGTACTGGGATATCCGCAGTACTGGAATATCCTCAGATTTTTTCTAACTTACACATTTAAGGCTTGAAGAAGTGCCCATGTAGAGAGATTGGTGTTTGCCTTAGAGAACACACCCCTCTGCTTTCACAGAGCTGGCACTGGACCCTCTGCAGATATAAGCCTAAAAATGAGAGATAACAGACCTACTAGTACTAAAATGAGGCATCTTTCTTATCTGCAAGTGGGAGACACCTGCATACCCAGGTCCACTGTGGTAAATGACAAACAGGCTGAATAAGAGACAACATTAGTACCTGAAATGAAAAAGAAAGGAACAGCACTGTCTGTGAGGCGCCTTTGGAGCATCAGGGGCAAGGACAGTCTGGGGAGCAGAGAAACCCTGCTCTACTCCTAAATATCCCCTCACACACACAGGTCCATGGGTGACTCTATAAAATTACTGTTTCACCTGCTGTGCTCTCAGTGCTAATTACAGGAGTCTAGACTAGAAGCAAAACCCAAGCCATTAGGAGCCAATGTGTTTGGGCCAGAAGGTAAAGAGGAGTACAAGCAATAAAGAGAATTGCATTAAAGATATGAACTACCTAGCAAAGGGACTAGAAGACCTATAAAAACCAAGGCAAAGTGAGTTAGGAGGATTATTAAGGAACCAGAAAGAGATACTGAGGATCAGACTTAGAGAGAGGTTCCCAGGAAGCATAATGCACTGCGGACAAGACTGTACCAGACAGAAAGTAAACAAGACGATTACGCCAGTAAAAATGATAGAGGTGAACTGGAGTCAGCAGGTGATGAAACGGGAGAATTTATGAAGTGATTTTTTTTCCTTTTGCCTCTTAGCAGGGAAAGGGGGACCCAATGCCATGACAGGGACTGTATTTCTAGAAGGAGAGAGCTAGCTAACATGCAGAGAGCAACAAGAGTGGTTCTGGAAAATATTGCCAGATACATGAAACACCTTGTTAAAAGAGAAAGCACACCTAACAGCTGTGTGGGAAATGGAGGTAACAGCTAGAGAACAATCAGATCCAAGGAAGCTGTTTTAAAACATACAGCAATACTAGCAAAGGAACAACAGAACCTGTGTTTTCATTAGTATTGGAATATTGCTACTTTATTAGCACATGACTGAGGTACACAAGCAGGATCAGAGGGTAAGGCAGCCAAGCAGATGCCCTGACAGCCACAGGGCTGAAACTGGTGCAGAAACCCCATTTCATCAAGCACTTCAGAGCTCCTAGGTACAGCTGACCCATGCACACACAGGAAGAAAGGCAGATTCAGCATACAGAGGAATTAGACAATCTGCTTATAACATTACTTTGAGGTATCCCTGGATGATTAGGAAAAGTCTTCTCCCTCTGTTTCATAATAATATCCGATTAGGAAAAAATGCTATGGTTTAGGTATGTGTGGCAGCCTTATAGCAAGACAGAAAGAAGGCTCATGCCTTACCCTCTGGTCAGAACTCTGAAGATCTGCCATTAGCTCTGCCCATGAGTTAGAGAAGACATGGGATTTGTTGCACTTGGTGCTTTCCACTCACAGCAAGGAGCAAGACTGTGAAAGTGTGAGAGGAAAAAATGAGATAACACAAAGTATTATAGAGGCTTGATCTCTTCCTTCACATAAGAAGTCTGTGGCACAACTGACAATTTTTTTTGTCATCAGTAACAACTCCAGTCAAGCCAGTGCAATTACTAGAATTAAAAGGAAATTTGATTCATTTAACTAGTTCTATTGACTTCCACATTAGCCCTCAAAAATCCATATTCCAGGCTTAAAGCAGATTTACAGGGAAAACAAAGTTCAGAAAACAGCTGTATTTCACCTCTTCCTTAAACTCAGGATGCTGGATGGTAAGCAACAGGCACTGGGGCATTATGATACCAAACCACCAGACTGTCTGCAAAGGAAAAGAACAATTCCTCACCACCCCTGCTCTTATAAATGGTTCTGCATGGGATTGGTCCTACCAAACCACACTGCCCTCTTAAAAGTGTCCAGAAAAAAGAAGTGCAAATATTCTAAGCCCTGATCCCTCCCCATCCCACTTTGTACCTTATCTCACATAATGGCTGCATTCCCACAGACACACACACACATGTTTCCTCAGAAAGAAGGCAGAATTGTTTCCCAGGTCAATTCTAAAATGTCAGCAGCCCCATGCTTACTAAAAGCCAGGGTCGCACTTCCACATCTATACTATCAGTTAGGGAACAAATACCCAATGCTGTCATGCCTATTTGGTAGCTGGTTCACTTGTCATGACCTAGTTAGCCCTTAATTAGTATTTAACTAGTCACTAGTGACAGTAACTAATAAGGTGAATTGCCACTCAGGAGACCTAATTTCCCTCCTGCTTCTTCTGTTGTGTCTACACGGACAGTAAATTCTTCATAGTAAGAACTATGTGGAGTACGTCCACCTACTTTCAGGTACTGCACCTATTTCCATGGCAATTATACTCAGGCTCAGTCCTCCAGGACAAATGAATATTTTAAATTACATCTCCGGTAAGTATTAGCTCAAGGGACTGTGTACGGCAAATTTACAACTCTTTCCATTTTTCTACAGGGAGATGAGGAGCATGAATGCTTGTAAATAACAGGTTTGAGGATATAAATCATCCCTCTGCTTCCATATGACTGTTCCAGAGACTCTGAAGCTAAAATTGCACAGTTCATTACCACATAGTTGTTACTCAGCCAAGTTTCAAACTGTTAATATGCATCTTCATGTACTGGTGACAGTTGAGGTTGATCAGTTCAGGCCTGTGCTGTGCACGGCAGAAGTGGTGTTGCTGGCTGGTAGCAAGCCTTTGCAGGTCCTGCTTGTGCTCAGGACAGCCTCCTCTGCTGAGCTGCTCCCCTCAGCTCAAGAGTTCTGCACAAGAGGTCAAGAAACACTCAGTTTAAACCAAATCCAGTATGGGACTCAGCATGAAGTTATCACTCTGCATTTTCTTCTGAGCCCTCCAGAGGTACCCAAGAGGTAATACGAAGCCCCTGGACAGAGATTACTGGTGCCACTGGTCTGTGAGATCCAACCCACATTGAGTTGTACCGCAGGTTTCCACCCAATCACAGGCCCATGCCCTTCTCCCCACTCCCCATGACAGCTGTGCTGTTTTTACCTTCCCAAATGCACTGAGGCTTAGCTTATTGATTTGTGTCGGGAAGAGGTCAGAGCAGACATCACTAGAAGTGCAAAGCAGTGTCTAGCAGGCACAGGTGATCAGCTAAGTGATGGGTGCTACAGGAATACTCACAAGTAAATAATAAATCTGTCTCACCTGTGATGCATGTTTCACAGCAACTAATAACTTCCCCTCCGCATAGATGCTACTGAAGTATGGTATCTGGCTATGTGCTCAGCGACAGTGTGTCCCTGAACACAGGATAGCAAAGTGGGGTTCCACCACGCTATCTTGACTTTGAAAAATATTACAGTAGCTTTAAAGCTCTCAGACATTAAGAGACCATTACTCACTGTCTCCTTGGAGCTGATGGAGTCCTTGCCCTACGTGTTCTCCATTTAACAAATGTCACTGGTTTACAACACACTTTGCTGAGGAACAGAGGAATCTTTCAGTGCAAACAGAGCTACAATAGATTCAAACAGCCAGGAGCGTCTCATACTTGCTTGGGAGCAACGTGGTTCTGCAGGCTAAGGTTAGGGCAACAGTCCCTGAGAGAAACTGTGCTGAACAGAAGGACTTTCTGCTGCAAACCCTTCCTGTCCCTTTAACCTGCTACATGTGGCTGCACAGCAGACCCAGCAGTAAGGCTGAGATGTGTCCAACATCACGCAGTATGTCTATAGCAGGACTAGGGCTCACATGCTCCAGCTATTGCTCAGATGAGCAGTGTCATATATGATGAGCTCTGGATATCACAGTCAGGCCTCCATGGTGTCGAAGGTGGGAGGAGAGAACAGCATGGAACTGAGAGGGAATTTCCTGTGTGGGCAGCATCAGCTAAACCATGCTGTTGTCTCAACTTCCATGCATTGGGAGACTGAGCTGACATCAGATCATCATTTCAAACAAGTATGAACATTTCCCCTATGGTGACACAGGAGATAATCTGAAAGTGTACAAATCTAGTCAACAGTAATCATGAACCTACATCCCAGTAATGTAGCAAAGGACAATTAATAATTATACTCCTCATAATACAGAGAAAATGCTATATCATAGCTAGGTATTTTTTTTCCTAATCTGAACTCAATAAGGAAGAAATGGAACAGCAAATCTACAGTATCATAAAAACTTCCATTCCCAGTGCACAATGCATTTAATATCATTGTCTAGAGATAGTATGTGTTCCTATTCTTCTGAAATCATCCATTCCTTGTCTATGGTTAATTACTTTATATGAGAGATTCTTTAAAATTATTTCCCCCGTGTGGAAAACTTGGATGAAAATGAGAACATTCTGGTTTGGAATCAAAATTCTCAGTAGAAAACCGAAGGGTATTTTTTCTTTTTCCTCAACTACATAAAACGCTGCATTAAATGTTCTGAGTTTGCTTTTCTATGGAAAAGTATCAGCTCCCAGAACTTTTTCAAGGAAAGCAGATGCCCTTCATGAGTTGCTTTTTGCCATGTCAAAATTAAAATTTTCTTGACATGAGGTCTAAGCATGCACTGCCCCAGTCTCACTACTACCACAGCTGGCAGTTATCCAGAAGGATTCAGTATCACTGGCAGACACTGGCTTTTAATGCTCTGACACTGTGCCTTGCACCAATCCCCTGTGTTGTGCTCATCAAAATAAGCTCTGGAGGAGAGATGAATTTGCAGAATCAGACCGAGGAAGGAGGCTACACAATATTTCTGGACACATCTCCCTGTTCCTTTAGGATTGTGCCAGGGGCAGTTTGGCAGTTCTCAGCACTAGTTTCTGGAACCATAGCTGGAACAGACTTTTTTACCTTTTACCCTAGGACCAAACAACCTTCCCCTGGGCCTTGTCAGAGGCATCCATTTGTGAAATAGCTGTGCGAAAGGGGCACAAAAAGCAGGAAGAACTTGGATGCTGTTCCAGACCTAATGTAATAACAGAGGTGCTGCTCAGTAGCGATGTACTCTGTGTCCCTCAGTCCCTCTGATATTCCAATTAATACAATTCCATTAACTTCAAAAGGTGTGTTAAGTAGTAATGCTCTGGGCCATTAATTCCAACAATGTTAGCATGCTCTTGCTATGACATTTTCCTTAATTAGTACTATAACCCACCACTTGACTGCAAGCTTGGCAGGTCATTATTCATACAAAGTCCCCCATAAACAGAACTTTGGGTGCTCTCTGCTACAAACTGCACAAATTGATACATGCTAAAACAAAAAAAAAGGGCAGGGGGGACAGGGCTTAAAATGTTGTAAGAGAAAAGAAATGGGTTTCAAAAGACATCGCCAGAGTTACTGTAACTCTCTGAGCTTCAGTTACCCTCTAGGGCTCTGTTAGGCTTCAAAACTGATGGTTTAAGATGTTATTGAGAGATCCATTGACAAGCAATAGGTTGTAGAAAGTGTCTCTGGGTAGCATTAGTCTGTAGCAAACTCTAGGCATCTTGTAAAATCTTTATATCATTAGATTGAGCTGAAAAGAATTTGGTCCCTTGAAAATGAGAAGCAAGGTCCTCATCTACCCTGAATACAGCCCCTGTGCTACCAGAAATTAATATGACGTGTGTCTTAGTTTCAGCCTCAATGGTAACAAGTAGGTTCCTGGGGAGACATCCCTTAGGGGTTATTTGCAATTTAGAATGGGGCAAGTACATATACCCTGGGAAGACATATACCTGGAAAGAGAAACACTTCCAACTTTCCCGTAACTTCTTAGTTTCTGCTGTAATTCATAATAAAGTCTTACAGAAGAGAAATAGGGACAAATGGGATCCAAGAAGATCCTCAAAATAAGAAATAGGTGAGATACACAGTGAAATAAGAAGCCCAGGCCTGTCTAGCTGCTGTTCAGACAATGTACAAGGTCTTCCCACTCTTTGCCGCAGCCACCAGAACTCTCACTACAAAAACACAGCTTTCACAGGCCTAAGTATCAGGATACCTAACTTAACATTAAGATTCCTTACTTGAGGAGTACTAAGTATGAAAACAGTCAGCAAAGCAAATGCCAATCTAGGCAGTGTTTTCAGAATGAGCCAACTGCAAGTAACTTAGAACACAAAAAGCTGATTATGCCCTGCAACATCTAAGCTCTTGAGATAGGTAAATTTTTGCCAGAAGTCTTCCAAGATCAAGTCCCACTTGCCAAAAAGCCAGATCTCCAGCAAGGCATGCTGGAAAGGTATCAGCACAAGAGGGCAATGATGCCAGTGGGTATGGGCCAGTCATTCAGAAATATGTATGCTGATGAAAGGACACTGGATATTGAGTAAAGACACATTTCCTTTACAGGAAATGTGACAAAAGATGGATGTCGTCTCCTTCAAAGATGGTCAGTTTGGGATTGGCTCTAGAAAGTGACAGAGGTTCAGATGCACAATGTGTCTTCTAAATGTTATCTCATTCTCCACTTAGATACGACAAACAGATGTTCTTGGTAACCCCTCTTGTAGCTAAATGAGATAACACGGATGGCTCAGAGATGCCAAAATGTTGTTCCCAAACTACTCATTCCTTGCTTTTCCAGCTAAGACTGCCAAGAAGAGAGGCACTGACTGCCAGTGAGAGTTTCTGAAGGCAACACTACTCCAGAAAGAATTCAGATGAGACCAAACCACTCATTTTCCCCGGGACTTCATTTTCATAAGCAGGGAAGAAAATGTAATATAACCCTGCAGGCCCCTGACACTGAAGTCTGAGGTTCTCAGCCTGATCTCTATTATACTCATGTTAATCAAGGCCTGCTTGTGCCACAGAGTGAGTGATATTTCACTGCTACAGTATTAATAAGGCCTGAGATATCACTTTCCCTGGCACGCATTCTGAAAGGAGATGGAGGATGCCTTGATTACAATTTATTGCCCTTTCCCTTACATATATGACTTGGCCAATTGCTAAGAGAAAGGAAGGCAAAGTCCTGAGGTCAAAGGGGAGTTCTATATTGGTGCAGCAGCTGGAGCAGGTCTTCCCCATACTAGAACATAAAATTCACTGGATAAAGAGGTAACTGAGATGAGAAAGGACTTCAGTTTCCATCTCCCACCTCCTTGCCACAGGACTCAGATTTCACACATTACCACTGCAGTCTCCTGCTTTCCCTTCAGCTTCCTTCATGACCTTTGAATGACATGAAGGGAACATATCAATGCCTGGAGTCTGGGTCAGCAATCCTGCCCTTACCCACCCACAGCACACAACCCCAGTGTGTGAGCTTTCCATCTGTGGGGCATTTGGACTGGGGCAGCATCCACCACCACACCTGACTGACACCCTCCCCAGGCTCCTTCCCCTTTCCCATCAAGACTCTAAGAGCCTCAGTGATTCTGGTCACTCTCCAGCTTTCTGCTAGAAAAATACCTGTTCGAACCAAGCCAAGTGTGATGTTTGATGAAGCATGATGGGTTTTGCAACCGCCAAGGGATCAGTCATAAACATCCATTCCTATTAATGCAGTCACAAGCAGTTGCTCTCAGTAGATCTGAAAAGCAATACAAGATAGCAGCCACCAGCAGGTTAAATGAAAAATAAGCAAAACACATGGGCATAATCCAAATTATTGCTCCAGCCCCAGTGTGTTCAGTGCTTGAAACAGCTCAGACTGCAGTTCAAGCCACAGGATTTCCAAACAGCTCCCTGACCCCTCACACTTCAGGAAGGCTGAGACTGCCTTTTGTGGCTTGACTCTTACTGCCAAGGACTTTCTTCTCAGGGCAGGTACAAATCTGTGAACTGTGCAGCCTGCAGGATCTAAAATCCACTACAAACCCCCATAGCTCCTCTTCCAAGAGTGAGGCTCATTTCCAGCAAGGAGGCCTCTTAGTGTCCCTCATAATTAAAGTGAAAAGATGTGCCATGTTTTAAAAGTTCCTCTTCCACTGTCTTCTGCTGGGGAGAGGAGAAAAGTGGAAGCATGTGAGGAGCCCCTGGCTCATTTAATGTGGGACTGAAAGGCAGACAGGCAACCCAAAACCACCAAGTGGGTCAGACCTCTAACAGCTGATTAAAAGAACCAGCTCCTGGTCAAAAAACGCTCATAAGCACAAGGAAATTCAGCCTGGATTCAGATGAGGGTGGCAATGGATTTTCCACATCACTCTGGAAACACCCTATCTGCTGGGAAGAGCATCACAAAGCAGAAGTGCCACTTGTTCCCAACACATAAACCTGGCTCTGGAAGATGTCAGCTCTCATATAAATTAGTCACTATAAAATGGAGAAACCAACACTGAGGGGGAAAAAAAAAAAAAAAAAAAAGGAAAAAAGGGAGGGGTTTCTTGGGGGAGGGGNCCTAAACCACAGATCAGCTGCATGAAAAGGGGCGGAAGATCCACTCATTTCTGTCAGAGAGGAGGGAAGGAAATAACAAAAAAAAAAAAAGAGGAAATATGAGAGGCTTTTCTTGGTGCATGACTGGAACAGCTACTGTCATTTAAATTTTATTAGGAAAGATTAAAAGAAGCCTTGGAGTGAAGTTGCTGTGATGAAGTGGTCCCAGGGTCTCTATAACTGTGATTGGCACCATACTGATGTGTCAGGCTGACAAAGTTATGATAGTTATTACACTGGCCCTAAAACAGACCCTTCAGCTGGAGGCAAAATAGTAAAAAATGGGAAAGAAATGTCCAGAAAGCATGAAATCTCAATCCAGTTGTGCACAGAGATAGACATCTACCTCAGTTTTTTATTTTTTTGGAGGTGATATGGAGTAAACAGTCAATACTGCCAAATCCATACATAGATAACTCTTCTCATGTATGTCTTTGTAGCCCAGCCTGTAAGTGAAGCTTAGTGCATGGCCAGTTCATGTCTGTCCTCCCCTATGGAAGTGAGGCTCCTGGGACACAGGAGAGAGATGCTGAGAAGTCTCCCATCAGTTCAAGACAGCACCTGCCTTGCTCATACTGGCTGTTTCTGTCCCCCCCAAAACAGGCTCAATGAGTCAGGCTTAGCACTCACTAAGCAGGGCCCCTGGTTTTATACCCATCTTCACACTCAGACATAGGTAAGGAAGCAACAAAGTGTCCTTGGGCTTGTGCCATCACTCTGAACCTCTCTGGAGAGAGCTGTCACCCGGAAGTCACAAATGCCATCTCCACATCACCAACCCTCACAGTGCAACTGTAGAAAACTCAATTTCTGCAGGCTGCCACCTTTGAAATCGCTGCCTGCCCTCAAGATACCTTTTGATGCATGCAACCTACTCACTGACTGCATTACACGACACACCGAGCATTATCTCTGGCCCCAAGAGACACTGCCTGCATAAGCAAAGCTAACAAACAGAAGCATAATGAGCCCTTCTCACCACACCAAAGTTGAAGGTGAGATCCCTTTTTAATAATAGGGTATTTGGAAGGATTTATAGGCTCTGGTTGTCTCAATATACAACTGACAGTATCACTCAGAGCCAGACAATAGAGGAGGAATGCAATATACCTGCTAGGTGAGGGGAATGCTGATGTAAGGCACAGGCAGCAGGACTGTTAGGAATGACTGGTAGGAGCTCAGGTTTGTGCCTGTACCTTCCCGCCTGGCAAGAGGCATGGTAGCTAGCAGTAAATATGAATGAAAAACTACAGTCTGCATCCCAAGCATGCTTGGCTTGTATTTTAGGACAGACTAAGCCCCTTTTGTTCCATTCCTTCCTGTCTCAGGACCTCACAGGTCAAAGAAGAGGCTTCTTCCAGGTCTGTTTGCACCCCACAGCCCCTCGCTGCTGCAGAGGTGGTAGGTACAGAGTGTAGATCATTGCCAACTGAAAGCACTATGACTCTTCCACCAATTTAAAGGCCAAATACACCAAACAAAATCAATCTTTTTTCTTGTTCAGGGGCTGTAAAAACAGAGAAAATCAAGTTGCAATAGCTGCATTCTTGAAAGACACATTGAGGAAAGAACAGTGCTTAGAGGCAACCAAAGACAGAAGAGCAGATGATAATCCCATGTTGCAGTAAGAACATCCTGAACAATACTGCATTTGAATTCAGACTGGGGCACTAGGTTACGTGCCACTGGATTCACTGTTCATCTCCACAGTTAATCTATACTGGTTCACCACCCTTTCCGTGACTACATATGGGAGGGGAATAGCTGTAATACCAGCACAGAAGATACTGTACAAGAACAAGGCAGATGATACTCTGAGAAGGGGCACAAGGTTGGAGAGACTGTTTGTTTTCACAGTGTTTGATCTGCAGAGCCAAAGCAGAAAGGGAGCCTTCTCATCCAGTTGGATTATTTTAATTCAGATTCACACAGAGAGACCTGTTCACCTTGAGCAGGTCAGCGGTTCAGCTTGCTGTGTGCTCACCTAGTTATTTAACAGATAATACCTAATACAGTTTGAAAGGAAATTTATGCTCATGTATTTTCAGAGCTTTCCAGCAAATCCTCTGAGCAACTCTCCCAATTCAGAACTTCTCTGTAAATTAGAGAAACTTATTCAGTTGGAATTTAATTGTCCCATTCCATTAGCTCCTGCACACACGTGAACACATTGTACAGTCAATCTTGCATTTTACTCCTGGGGCTGCTCTACCAAAACAAGTACTGGGTAGGAAATGGGTTCCCAACCCACAGAGATTTTTGCAACTTTGAAAAATCCCACTTTAGAACAAAATTAGGGCCTCTCAAATCCTTCTGAAAATAAACACAGGTGTATCCTAGTGGCTAGGGACTATCACATGAGCCAGGGTGAGACTCTTCAAACCCAGGCTGACTTCTCAGCATGTCTCCAGCAAGCAGGCTACAGGGCATGCCAGCACTTCTGCCTCTGGAGCTTGTTTGCACTCCATAAATATCACAGCTTCAACCAAACAGTGCCTTGAACCCAGGTTCTAATGAAGATTCCTTTTCTACAAAGTGGAAGTTTCAGTAGTTGATAAGTTATAAAATCTTGCTCCAAAATACCCTGAACCTGGTACCTGAAGTTGGGATACAGTCACCCAAACTCACATTCAGCAGTCTCACATCTCCCAGCTGCCCAAATGAGTGCTGCACTCCCATGCTACACACAGTAATACAGCATGCAATGTTTCTCTGTATGTCCTTGATCCAAGCAGAGTTTTATCAAAACTACCTTCCTTTTGAAAAGTATTTTTTGAGCAAAACTATTTCATTGAAATATTTTCAACTATGTAAAGTACAACAGCTCAAACTCATTTGTTGCATTGTGCATGCTTTGCAATTGAGCAGTTCAACAGGCAACCTTTGCTTTTGTCACTGGCTACAGTAAAAACCTTTGCTGTTGCAGACACTCCCTTCTTTCCATGTGCTTTTAACACTCCTGCCTCCAGGTTCTCTTTGGTTTCACTTTGCAGATACACTTGTGAGCAAAGTCAGCATCCTATTCAGGGGACAGAAAAGGCAGGACAAAAAGAGGGATGAAAATACACCTCTCTCACAGAAGGGAAAGCAGAAGTATCTGTGGTTCTACACGGCAAACTGAGCAAGGAACAAAGACCCTCATTTTAATTTCACAGCCTCTGTGAAATGCAGCCCCAGAAAGCCAGCTCATACTGTGAGCAATTGGGCTAACACAGCAAACTCACAAACGGCACAGGACTGAGCATGCCCTCTGTGCTCTGTAAACTGCAGCTGATTCTTTCCACACACCCTGCTCCATCCTCCCTCCCAGCAGAAGAGAGCCTGCACAGCACCTCCCTTGTAACGCCTAGCCAGAGCTGGAGGCCGGGATTTAGCTTTGCTTTCAGTGCCACTGCATGGCCAGCCCGGGGACTGGCATGTGCTCCACTAACCTTGCAGCTGTCTACTGCAGCAGTGGTGTTACAGATGTGCTGTCCAACTTCCAGAGCTCATTGTGAGCCACTGATCCGTCAGGGTCATACAGGAGCACAACCAGCACACAGGAGACTCTTTATTCAAGGACATCCAGAATTTAATAGATAATCCAGGCTTTGAAGATAATGTTGTGCATGTTTTCCAAACATCTTACCACTTTTGACCATAACTGATCGAGTCCTTACAGAAGGATACCTCAATTTCTCCATCAGCACACTTAAGTAGCTTACAGTCCATTCAGCTTAGGAGCTCTCAGATACAGCCACCAGTTTCAAATAGGGGTTTTTGTCTGTAAATTGATATCACTCCTTTGTGTTCCTTACCAAGGTGCAAGCCAAAGTCTTCCTGCAGGTGAGAGCAGCAGCAAACTGCAACTCTGACATAAGAAAAATGTCAGGGAGTCCTCTCATCAGCCCAGGTTTATAATGATGAGGACCTAGAGCTCTGGGTGATGGCTGACCAAAAAAACAGATCATAACCCATAAAATGTTTGACCTCAGACAGTTTGAGGCTTTTTCCATGCTTTTTCAGGAACTCTGAGCCCCTCCCTCCTCTTTTTCCTTCCTAGAAACTGTAGTGGTTTAAGGAAACATCACTTCCAACAAAATGTGTCACCATTTATGCCAGAACAAAAACCTCCTTGGAAAAGTTCTCTCTCTTCATTTTCAGCCCAAACAGTGCACTGAACTCAGTCCAGATTCCCAAATAAATTCATTCTGCAAAACTGTATTTTTCAGTGAATTAAGTATTCCATAAAATGCATTTCCCCCCATGCTGATGACCTTCACCATTTTATTCTTTTATGTGATAAGTAATCAAAGACAACTAAGCAAGAACAAAACACTCCTTTACTTTATCGCTATGCAAGCAGTTCCACACCCGACCACTTTTTCATGTCAGATACAGGCTACTGAGATTTTCAGAGATGTGAAGTTCCTCCAGAAAGAGGAAATGTCTTCCTCACAGTCACACTGAGCCAATGGCAAGGCAAAAGAGAGCTCTTGTGTTGCAATTCTCTGCTTGAACCACAAAATATCCTTGAGAGGAAGAGATTTATTTCTACAGTTTCCTGATTTGGAAGAGAAGCACCACCACAGGAGTTACTCCTGTGAAAGATCAGGGTTGTGCCTAAAAGCACCAGATAGACAACAATTGCATTGTGTGAGATGTCATCCCCACAGGTAGTGTGAAACAGGCCTTGGAGCAAAGGGCTTGCAGTCTGTGAAGACAGTTGAAGGATGGGATGGGATGGGATAGGATGGGATAGGATAGGATAGGATAGGATAGGATAGGATAGGAAGTGTTAGTTCCTTTCACATGCAGAGAGAGGCAATGACGCCAGGGTATTCACTCTGAATTCCTACGGCAGCTTACCTAGGGCATACTCTCTTCCTTACTGTTAGCCAAGAAACCACAATTCATTTCTGCAAACCTCCCATTTCTCACTGGTTACTATTGAGACTTTCTTCATTGCCTCGCTCAATGTCAACTGACTCCCTCCATGCAGAGTGGCAACAATCAGGGCAAGGATGTACAGATGAGATTCCTTTTGGTCCTATGATTAAAAACAAACAAACAAACAAACAAAACATAGAAAGCTCCTAAGGCTGACCCTGCATGAACTGAAGGAACAAGGTACAGCTCTGTGAAATCTCAGCATTATTGTTAAATTCTGCTCCCCAAAATCCCAGGTTCAGTCAATGCTTAGCAATGACTGAACGTTATGCCCTCCTCCTTGGAAGGATATCAAATTTAGGAGGCAAATAAGTGCAAATAAGAAGACCTGTATTTCACATCTCCCCAGACTCCATGGGCATGCCTGCATAGACAGGCACAGGTCCACCACCCCACCAGTTCCAATTGCCTGTTGCAAGCTAAACACCACCTGGAAATACATAGCACAGGCAGTGCAGCACAGCACATGTCCAGCACCTTCATCTAGGCAAAGCGCCATTCCTTTGGCTTCTTGATGCAAATAAGATTTGTACATTTTCTTTCCTGCTTCTGTATAATCAGCATCCTGCTGGATGCAGCAAGCCTGAGAAGTCCCAAGGACAGGGGTCCATATGGCACATGGTGCACAGCGTGAAGCCTCACCACACACACACTCGGCAATTCGCAGCCAGCAGTAGCTAGTAAGAAATTGGTACCACACTGGTTTATCTGCCCCTCAACTGAGATGTTTGAGAAACACAGGTTGATAAGGGGTTACAAGGTTAACAAGTGAGAAAAGGGAGGGGAGAACAAATCCAAACCACAGCATACTGAGTGCTTTTTTGGCTATCTGCCTTACCGCTGACAGCAGCAAGGAGGGGTTCCCAGGCTGAGATAAACTTGCTGCTCCCGCTGCTCCGGAGTCACGCTTTCACCTGGGCTCTACCCCTGCCACCAACTGCACTTTGAACTTTCCCTCCCCGCCCCGGTGCAGGTGTTCCTCGCGCTGCCGAGGGTCTGGGGTCACTCCGGGGCGCTTAGAGAGACGGGGTGCTCCTCACGGCGGTGGCGGCGGAAGAGGCGAGAGAGCCCCGACAGCTCCTCACCGGCGCTCCCTGCTCCCCCAGCCGCATTCCCCGTCGCTCCCCAGCCCGTGCGCCGCAGCCCAGAAGATGGCGCCGGCCCCTCAACCATTGCCGCCCGCCGTGCAGGCTGCGGGGGGCCGGCACCTGCGGGCGCCGAGATGAAACACGATAGAGAAACCCACCCTTTAATGGGGCAGCCCTTTATTTAATGGGGCAGCCATTAAATACACCAGCCCCTTGCCATGCCCGCGGGGGAATCTGTCCGCCTGGCAGCTTTGACTGCCGGTCATGGTGTGCGGGACGTGAATCCGGGGATGCTGCTAGCAATGCGGGGCTGTTTCGGCCCTTTGCCGCTGCTCCTTGCCCGCCTCCAGAGCCCCAGCGAGAGCTGGAGAGCCCCGGGGAGCGCTTCTGGCCACCGCCGGCCTCCCCCGGGGGCGGCCGCCTCCATCCCGGCCTGGCCTGGGTAGAGCTCCCGGTCCCCGAGGGCAGAGAATGAGGGGAGACGGGAACGTAGCAGGTCAGCTCTGGGAGGGCAGACACGAGTTTTCGTTAGGGCAGCTCCCAGCAGGCAGGATTAAACCATGGCCTGAGGAGAGCAGGGCGCTTACTGCCTACAGAACCCGTTTTCTGTCAGCAGGCAGGGCAGCGCAGGGAGCCAGCGGTGAGCTGCCTGTGAACGCCCAGGCCCGGACCTGCGGCCAGGAGCGTGTTTATCTTTCCTCTGAGCTGGGCTGCAGAGCAGTAATGCGCTCTCCTGGCGGTTTCCTCAGTCGTCACTGCCTTTAAATCTTTAAATCGCCGCTGAGCAAATGCCAAACACCTCCGGTGCCAACCTGGTGCTCGTGGGCTGCTGCAGGAGTTCTGTCGGGGAAGGCTTGACATGATAGCTGGGAGCAAGACCTTGGGAAACACAGGAGAACATACCTACTTACAAGCAACAAAAATGCAGCATGAAGTCTTTTTATTTTCTTTTCCTTTTTTTTTTTTTTTTTTTTTTTGTTGGGGTTTGTGGGTTTCACCAAGTAAAGCCTGAAAAACTTGTGTCCCTGGATACTGAATTGCATTCTTCATCTCTGTATGACATTTCTTTACAGCTTTTAAGTATCAGTGAGACACTACCACCCTTAACAGTCACAGTATCTATTAAAACATGTTTGGAAATNTTTTTTAATGGCTGGCTATGTGGAAATTTTTTATTACATCCCTGTTGGGATAATGATCCTTGAGATGCATGGCAGTCTGTGGTGGAACTGGGGAAGGAAATAGCTCCCTTCAGGAGTTACTGTCATCTCATCTGTATGTAGATGTACACGTATAAATCAACAGCGAAGTCTGACTTGCAGCAGTGGCAAACAGCATCACGAAATGAACTGAAACATTAAAAGTGCTTTTAAAAAGGGAGTCAGAAATCCCAAACAGGCGTTTTTCAAAGACAACAAAACTCTGGGCTTGGTCTGGCACCTGGCCTGAGTGCCAAGGCACATTTTCCCCGCTGGAGGAGCAAGGCAGAGGGAAGTTGCTGAGAAGGAGAAGCAGGGTAGCAAAGCTCACTGGTGCGGCCATGGGGGGCCCAACAGCCCACCAGATACAGGGTACATGCAGCTGCCATCTGGGTGTTTGAACAAGTGTCAGAGTTCCCTCCAGGGAAGCATCTTCATTGGGAGATGTTTGAAAAGCTCCACTCCTGTTTGTCTCTCTTTTCTTTTTTCTGTCCCTGCTACTAGTTAGCTTCATCTTTTAGGTGCCCAGTTCTCAGTTTCTTGGTTAGAGGATCTAGTGACACCCAGGCAATCATTAAGAAATACGTTAGTAAAAGGTTCTGCTCTGGACTGCTCCATGGAATATCCTTGGGAAGCCCTCTGAGTTCTTGAGTCCTTATCAATACCAACACAAGCTCTCATGGGGCTCCCATCCCAAGCCTCAGGGGATCTCTCCAGTCTCAATCTGAGGTGGTGGAAAAATGGTCTGCCTTTCTTGGCAAATTGTGGTTGCACAAGAAGAAAGGCACACAGCATGCAAAAATAACATTTAAGAACATTGTGGAAAGAGGCTCCTAACCAAATTGCTTCATATTTCCTTGCCAACCAAGAGTTCAGGGAATTAAACTATTCCTGAGCACTGCACCATCTCCTGCCTCGCGTACAAATGCCCCTGTGCCGTGTGGAAAACACCAGTTTTCAGGAAAGTTATATATGCGCTTATCCAGCATGCAAATGTAGGTCTTTGGGGAAAGGCTAACTCCTGGAAAAAGGTGTGTATGTGCAGGAACTGAAACTTAAGGTTTGCCCAGAGAGGGTACAAACTTGACTTGTGGTCAGTCTGCTCAAAAAGCTTCAACTATTTGGGATGCTAACTTTAGGCTTTTGGAAACCTGCAAGCACATGAAATGCAAGTACTTTCACCAGGAGGGGTGTCTCTTAATTGCAGTTTAAATTAAAAAAAAATAAAAATAAAAATAAATCCTGCTCGATTTAAACTTCCTCGTTGCTGGAGAGCAGCTCTAACTCTGGTTCAGCCTATGTCCAGGCACAAAAGCCTCGAGGAGAGGGGATGCCCTCAGGGCTTTTGCACTCTTCCCACTGACAGCCCGGCTGTACTAGTTGATAGGAAAGAACCCTCCTGCTGGCAATCATTACCAGAGTGAAGTGCTCAAAGACCAACAAAACCTCACCAGTCATTCAAAGTAAGCTGAGAAAGGGGTCTGTGGACATTGCTGTGTATGTATCTAATCCCCGTGGAAATTAATTTTCCATGCCCTGAAGAATGCCACTTGGACATTTGTAAATTCAAGTTGTCATTTTGGTCACATGGAAGTCAGTTAGAATTTTACAATTCATTTAAATAATGGTCAGAATTTACAATCCATGTTACTACCCTGAAGCATTTAAAGCTGTTTTAAATGAAAGATGAAATTTATCAACTGTTTATGCCTCACACTGAACAAGTGCCCTTCACTGAACAATTGCTGTGTGACAGTTGTCTTCATCCTGTTGAAGTCGAGACCAGAATCTACAGCACCAAACGCTCTGTATCTCTGTACACACACATAAAGGAGAGTTAACAGCAGGCCTTGCAGACACCAGGCTTTATCTTAACACAGCTAATACATTACCAGCTGATTCCTGGAAATTCGAAGCAGCCAGGTCTCAGACCCTGCACACACATGTTGCTTGTGATAAGAAGCCACACTTTTGTATTTATGCATCTGTTTATCAGCATGACTGAACAGGTAAGCTGGTTTACTACTAAGTGTGTCCTGACCATGTTGTTTCCTCCCAGCCCAGCATCAGCCAGATGTAAGCCTGCCTCTCCAAAGACTTATTTTGGCACTGCTAGTCACTGGCAAACAGCCATCACACTCTAGTCTGGAGAAGGATGCACTGTTGCTGGGGAAGAGTAAATTTTATGCTCTCCATACAGGGCCTCACAATTAAATAGTTAATTGTATCATACCCTGAAGGCCTCAGATAAAGCCATTTGTGAAAGCAGCACTCTAATTTCCAGTTGTTTTGTTGTTCAAGAACTAGAAATGCTAAAAGCGAGAACAAGATTCTAGTCAGACTACTGTCTCTCTGCAAATTGCCAGAGATACACAATTAATACTAAACTGTCATTAACCCCACATACAGCTTTACAAAGCAGACTATAAAATAATCTGAAATTGTGTCCTTGCCAATTCATCAGGACATGCCTTTTCAATACAAAGACGCTAATTGTTTGAAACAGCTCCTAATGAGTCATTTTGGTCCGCAGATAAATTGTTTCTGCCTCAAGGGATTTGACTCTCCTTTGTCAGATGCAACAATAGTGACAATATATACCCCTGGTTTGCTTTCCATCCTCGATTTTGTGATGTCTCTGTGTAAATCCAGTCAAACACAGGTCTGGGATGCCATTTTGGCAGGGTGGCCCAGGATCAGACATTTGTGCACCAGCAGCACCTTCCAACACCACCTTGAGCTTCAGCATAGCCAGATCTGTTTCCTTCAGGAGAAGTTGGGAGCAACTCTTGCCTGTTGCTGGGGTGGGTTAGTCAGCACAGCCTCACCTAATCCTACTCACCCACCCTTTGTGACTCAAATGTTTTGCATTTTATGATTTTTCTTTCCTCATGGACAGTAGTATTGGAGGCTGGGAGACCATGCAGCTGGGTGGGTTATGCCCTGACAGGACTGTGAGCCTGGATGCATGACTAACTCAAGCCCAGAGGAGAAAAGGACTACCCGGTGCAGTTCCCATGGCTTGGCTCCCTTCTGAGATGTTCTTTATGCTTTGAAAGTGGCAGCCTTAAGGAAGACTGGGCCTCAATCCTTTTGTCAGAAGGGACACAGCAATGACATAAAATACGGTTGCATCAACTGGACCAAAACAGGGCAGCTTCATGAATAGTACAAGGAGGGAGTCATGCCCACTGATTATGGGCACAGGACCTACCACCCACCACAGCTGCATGCCTGTGAGGCACCAATGCAGGGACGTGCCCCAGGGCAAATCAATGGAGAAGAGGGAAAGGCACACAGATAATCCATTCCTCTTTTGACTTTGTAGGCCACTCAATCACACACCACCATGCAAAGTAACACAGATGTTCCCTTGTGGCTCCAGTTTGACTTCAGTATAGACATGCTTCAGCTGTCAGAGAAGGCACCTGATGTGATCCTTGCCACTGAGGCAAGGACACAAGAGTTGTCTTCACCTCCCCCAGTAGGAAGGATGAACAGCTGTATGCATTGCAAAAGTGGCTTTAATTTCCTCCCCTGGTGCAGTGGGAAGGTGGAGGGAAGGAACTTCAGTGGTTTGCCCCATGATATTAGGCTGAGGAGGCTTCAGCAAAGCCAGGAAGAATCAGGTTTGTATTATCACTTCCCCATACCAGATGCAGTTAACACAATCCTAAATACCCATGGGAAGAGAGGAGGGAAGCTCATGTGAGCAGGAGGTAAAAGAAACCTGAGAGACCAAGTGTCCTGGTTTCCCTGTGTTGTTGTGTCAGTCTGGGAAGGCTGCAGTAGCACAGCAAGCTGGCTGGATGTTAAATTGTGTGGCTTTGTCACCTGAGCAGAGTCCAGCTGTGAAGAGTCCTGCTGCTGAGCCACTGCGTTACCCTGAACAGTCACCTCTCCTTATTGTGGGATGACTAAAATATTGCCCTCCCTGCTGAGCACCCTGCCCCATCCAAGGCAAGCAAGCCTGGAATTACAGTTTTCATTTAGCCTGGAAAACAAATGTACCATTTGTACAGCCCTTCCTCCTTGTCAAAGAAGTACAGGGTGAGGAAAACACAGCTGTGAGGCAGCTTCTTGTAGCTGAGCATCTACATCGGGCAGAAGGTCTCTGTGTGGTGTGAGCTGCTGATAAGACCCGAGAGATTGACAAGTTACCATGCACTAGGGAGCAGTTTGCAGTCTCTGCAATTCCAGATGCACCTGCCTTGGAGTTACTCTCAAGGTCCCAGGATCAATATACCCGCACTTCCATACACGTCCTGTGGACATGGGCCACTATGTCATCATGGAGCTGCTTCCATCTAGCAGCAGTTGAAGTTACCTGTTCTCCAGTACTGCACAGACAAATTCACACATATTTTTGTTAAGTTTAGAGAGACATGTGCAGCATAAGCCTTCTCATTTTCACAACAGAGGTCATTTGGATCAACAGCTTCCATGTAATGTGGCAGATTCTTTGGCTCGCTCAGCTCAGAACCTCTCTACAGAATTATAAATATAGCTGAGGCATTATTAATATCTGAACAAGTTTCTCTCTCTCAGATCTCAGTTATTGACCTGTGAGTAGCTGTTGTTTCATTACCAAGAAGGAGTCAAATGGAAAGTACAAAAGCAGGGACAGGTTCTAAGCTTTTATCAGTCATTTTGTTTTACAAACTGAGGCAGATAAAAAGTCCCCGCTAAACTCAGCACGTTCCTTCCAGGTGGTACTTTCTAAAATGTATTCATTGTGGCAAGAACTTTTAAAATAGCTTTACAGTCTTGCATCCTCAGTTAAATATAGCCACAGCTACTGACCATCAGTATCTTTGACGTATACCATATCATGGTGAGGATTACTGGCAAAATCTGGCTTGTAAGGGGAAAAAGAGCAAAAAGGAGCTGCAGATCTGCATGGAGTTTTCCCCACCTACTCTCAGGTCACACTTGGCAAACGTATTTGATGACTAGTATTTATAAAACAAGCACTTATAAAATATTAGCTAAATATGTCTGTCGGTAACTTTCATACAGGACAAAAAAAAAACCACCACCCAGATCATCATGCAGGACAGGAGTGGAAATTGTTCCACACTGCGGAGAGAGAGGATCATAAAGCACACAAACCTTTCCAGAAGAGTTGCTGAAGGGCAGCTAATTCCAAAATAAGTTTGTGTGACCCTGATGCTCTGAGGGGCCCATTACTTTGTGCTGCCCTAGTTACTCCAGCAATATCAGAAACTGGCACAAACCCTGGTTTTGTTTGAAGGGGGAATCTCAACTGGACAGTGGCCTTTAAAACATCCTTAGCTTTTAGGAACACTTGGTAGTGGGAGAGTTTTTAATGTTAGCGTAAACACTTGAATCAAAACTCTGAGAAAAGCCTGGACTTTTCATAAACTATCAATGTGCAGAGTTGGATGTAAAAAGGAAATTGGTTCAGGTTAATATTAAGTTGGTACTGCGGGCAGTAACCAGCTCCCAGGTCTCTATGGGAATTGTATATGAAGATGTCCATGAGTATTTATTCCAAAAGTCATGGCAATGAAAAAGTGCAGGAAAAAGGGGGGGTTGGAAGGTTTATTGGAAACTCAATACATTAAAGATCTTAGAAAGGTACAGCTAATTAGGTGAGCTCAAGTTTAATTCTGGTGGTTGCTAAGAGGAAGTCATTGTGCAACTCTTTTGCAAGAGCATTGAAACTGGTAGAACAAGATACACAGCATGTGGAAGTGAAACTAGAGATATTAAAGAACAGTTTGGGTTGTTGTTGGGTCTTCTTTAATTACATTTTAAAGACACTCCACTTTTCTTTAAATAACAGCTGAAGAAGGCCTCATCTCTTAGAGACATCAAATAATCCTCTGTCATGCATAAGCACACTTACAAGAACAATCCAGGCATGAATTTTCAGGAGACAAACCAAGCTGCATAGAAAAGACAGCATATGGGAGATGAGAGACGGAGAACAGGTTCTGTAACAAGGGCCCCTGTTCAATGTGAGTCAGGAGAGGTCTCAGCAGCTAACTCACCAGGCATGTGTTGTACATCAACAAAGCCTTCTCTGTTGAATGAAAGGCTCCTTCATCTTTGCCTCTAACCTCCATTCCTTCCTCACCACAGCAGAGGGATTTGCTTTTCAGAGAAGGACTATCTGAGAACACACTAATTTCTTCTATGGATTCAGAAAACCACAGAAACAACTGGAGCCCAAGCCCTGGCTGTTCCCAGCAGGCCAGACCCTCCACTGCAGCTGATGCAGGATGGGTTTTATGAAAGTCCTGTAAGAAGTTCGTATCTCTGCTTAGGAGCCAACTAGTTCTTCCTGCTGATACAAACTCTTGAGCTCTGAGTCTACCCTTCAGAAGCTTTTCTCCAACATGAGAATTGGCAAACAGTGAAATAAAAGACACAGTAATGGATTCTTTAGAGCTTTCCATAAATTCAGGCTGTTCCTGTGCATGCCGCTAGCAAGCAAACAGCTGCTGCCTGCAAATACCCAAGCCATCATGAATTATTCTTACTCAGGGGGACCAAGATCACTTGGGACAAAATTGCCAACAAGTTAACAGACAGAAGCTTGTCACCACAGTTTCATTGAACTGGGCAAAGAAATAGATGAGACACGAGTCTTTCAGTCCTTCCCTCAGATGTGGATGACAATTCCTATCAAGTTTTAGGTCTAAACTATAAAAGAAATGATCATTTCACACTTTTTTCTCCTAATTTCAGTACATCTTCATATTCTTTTCACATTTCTCCTACCTCCCCCAAATCAGCAGGAATATCTATTTTAACCAAATATGAACACCCATATACAAAACTTCTCTTTTCCTTACTCTTGCTTTCACATCTCCTCAAAAAGCTGGTCTGAACTCTGTATCTGCTTAGGCTATTCTCAGCACCTTACATGGTTAGCTGAATGACCTCAAAGTGGTGAGATGAGGAAATCAAATGTAGTGCAAACATTCAGCCTAGGAACCATCATGAGCCAAGTCATCTTCTCTTTCTTCCTCTGGGCTTCTTTGTTTCTGTCCAGCCTAGGCATCCTCATCTTTCCTGTTTAAGAAGGATTAAGTGTCTGCTTGGCTGTTCTCAGAAACCCGCCTGTAGAAATTCTAACGAAAATAAACAGCGTGGGCCAGAAATGATGCCATTTTCATGGGCCAAAATCTTGAGAACGAAAGCAAACTGTTATCTGAGATGATCTGTTCATATTGGGTTCCCCAGAAGTCAGTCAAGAAAGACCCAACAAATAATTCCTCTTAGAAATCCTGTTGCTCTGTTCTCAAGATGATTCACTGTCTGTTAGCACAGAAGTGATGTACTGGAAGTCCTTTAATCTGAAAAGTGGTTATCTCCCACCTTCCTTCAAATTAAAAACCAAAGCTCATTCAATAAAGCTGATCATATCAGGGGCCTTGACAATTAATTCTGTGATAAGCTATGCTCCAGCTGATGCTGATGTCATGGCTTTGATGAGCAGCTGTTTTCAGTAATCCATGCCTGGACATCTGAATCATTTCCAGAAATTATGCAGGAAATAAGATTATTACTTACCAAACAACTACAAAATGCATGGACATTATATTGAGTTATATTTAGGAAGTTTATAAACTAGAGCTTCCTAAAGGCCTATTACAGCTTTAGGAGCAAGGATCTCAAAAGGGAATTACAGATAGACAGGAAATCCCAAGTAAATGTCAATCATAGTGTTAGTCATGGAATACAGTGGTGCCAACGTTGCCCTGGAGAGATCACCTCAGGCTCTCCACATTCCCCAATGAAGGATCCATGAAAAACAAGAGTAGGATGGAGAATTTACAAACACCAGAAGCTTCCAGGCAAGGTAGCTGCAATTCATCATCACCATTCCAGGGCTTGGCAGGGTTTGAACACCACAACCATGAAGTGGTAGGTACTAGACAAATTGTGCCTGTACTAGGTGCCATGCAGAGTGAAGGAGGGGCTGCATGGGCCTTAGCACTGCATTAGGCAGAAGACTAAAACGTTTTGTAGTTTCTAGCTGCATTTGGAAGGTATTTATCAATGTGATATGCAGATGTTCTCCAATCCCAAAACATACACAATCACTTAATTATAATGTCACAATAAAATATTCCTCAAATGTATCTAGTGCTTAGACGCATATGCTTTAAATCTCTGGATGTAAAGACAAAATAGCTGAAAGCAACAAGATAGAACCAGATAGATTTTAGAAGATTATTTTTCAAGAGGTACTGAGAGGTCATAGGAACAGTGGTCATAGGAACTTTGCTGATTTTATTCATTTCTAGGTAGGTTGACATCACAGGGAAAAAACTGGTTTTAAAGGAGAAGAAAAGAATTTTCATGTCAGGGCTGGAAAAAAAAGAGATAAAAATCCAAGGTCAAAAAAGACAACTTGATCTGTTTTTCTATTGCTACACCACCTCCCTTATTCAGGTTTCTAAATCTCAATGCAGCCATCTTCTCACTCCTGCCATTTGAGAACACCCTACAGCAGGAGATGAGGGGCTCAGCACTGCTGAAGGCACACAAACCAAGCCTTAGGGAGAAAATACAACCAGCATGTAATGAAAGAGATACAAGCCAGTTCCTTCTGTACCACAGCAGGCCAAAGCAAGCTCTTTAGGTCACTTGCTTGTGTTTGACACTTGAAGGAGAGGGATAGTCAGATCACATACATTTGAGCTGGATACAGCATATAAAGCTTTTTTTCTTTCACACATTTTTTTCTCCAGTCTTGATATTTA
This sequence comes from Agapornis roseicollis, assembly GCA_002631895.1. Taxonomy (NCBI): domain Eukaryota; kingdom Metazoa; phylum Chordata; class Aves; order Psittaciformes; family Psittacidae; genus Agapornis; species Agapornis roseicollis. The sequence goes on from NDXB01019552.1 coordinate 25,542, forward strand.
AAGGGAGCCTTTCCTGAATTATCACAGCTGTGCGTCTGACGGAACGTATCCATCTAGATCACATATTCATGCCAGGTAGCGCCCGAGTAGCCACTGATCACGCTGTACTATTTGCTATACACATGTTTAACCAAGACTCTATCCATCCTAGGCGGCTTTCAACCCAAACATCAAATCTTAAAGATAGCACAGACTTACTTACAGTCCTGAGAGTTACAAACTTTGAAATCTGTTTTACTCTGAAAGCTATATTTAAGCACCCACATACATGTGAGTGCAATTACATACAAATACAGGTAGATTGTATTCAAGTTTTATCATCAAAGGAGTGATTATGCTTCATGAGTACACACACTCTCCCCAGTTTAGACCCTGGCCTGGTCAGTGTTTCCACATATCTGCTCCCTCCCATACACCCTGAATGCACTATTCAGGGAAAAAAAGCAGCATTTGGGCTAGAGTTTGAATTTAGTGTTAGCCTAAAGGAAGGCTTTGATGCAAGTAAGCTGCTGGGGACAAAGGGAAGGCAAAAAGAGAATATTGCAGCTCAGAACACTGCGTTGTCATACACCCTTTTCTATTTGGAGTATAAGGCTACTCCTTAGTCCTAAGGTTACGTGCAACCTCTCAGCTCCTCGCATCCTTATTAGCAGCAGGTGCCAAGAACCAAGTACTCTGCTAAAGCTCCTGTACCAACAGCTATGATCCATCAGATAATTAAATACCCTTTCCCTTGAGAAAGTTCCAAGCATCTTATGGGGCTTATTACAGAGCATCCTCCTTCATGGATGCTCATTAGCCCTTTTCTTCTCAAAGACCTGCTCACCCATGGTTATTAATTTGAGATTTTTCCTTTGAGTATAAGCAAGAAAATGTTTTGCTTATGACACCAGCTTTAGGAAGCTGCAAGACTAGCAAGCTATTACCTGGTACAGAGCATGGACCAGTGCCATGTACAGAACATGAGGTGAGGAAGCATCAGAAAGCAGCATTTGCAATATTTCACTTCTGCCTGGTGGTACCAATAAAGGTTCCTTTGTGACAGGTAGATGTGATTTGGGTCTCATTTTCTGTCTAGAGTACAGTTGAAAGCATAAGCCAGTCTAGTACCATCTATTGTATATATTTACCAAGTGTGCATTTTTTCATGTCTACACATTCATGTTTACATATAGGATTCAGTCCTCACAGACAGAGATCTGCGATTCAATCACTGCAATCTAGCAAAGGAGACTTCCATGCAAGATTGAGGAGCTTCATCTCCTCAGAATTCATTCTACAGACATTTGCTACTGTTAGTTACAAAATCTGTAGTAAACTATAGGATAAAATTTGGACTAATATTTGCAGTTTGTCAGGTCTTGAAATATAATTTTAAATGGGGAAAAACCAAACAAGACTAGGCAAACACCACCTCCTGTCTAACACTTACCAATGCCATTTAATCTCTAATAAACATTCATCAGTACACCAGCAGTGCCATAAACTTTTGGTAAGCTCTTCTTAGGGCTTGTCTCAATACAGGCAAAAGCAACACAGAAGCCTTGCAGACAGGGTGGGGAGTGTCTATTAGCTACTGTTTCACTGCTTTCTGCTTCTTTGCATGACCCTTTCACTGGCAAGACTACTATAGGCAGGAAGGGGAGGTCTTAGCCAGTAAAGAACAGAATCAGAAACATGAAAATGATAAATATTGCTTTATTAAATTACTTTTATACTCCTACAAAGAAATTCTCTGATTTCTGTTACAGAATTGAATGACGGAGGTTCATTGCTGTCTCTGCAGTTATCGAAATTTAGATACAAAAAGGTTGTAAAAAGACCAGCCTATTCAAGTTGTATAAAAAAGGCAGAGCATAGACAAGTTCCCTCAGGAATCTTGAGGCTCAGAAATATAAAGACCTATAATACAATGAAATTAAGAATTCAGCAATGTGTTGAACAATTGTAAACTGTAACTGCACTAGTGGACCACATTATTCAGCAGTTTCCTTAAAGGTATGAACTGTGAACTAAACAAAAAGTATAGCAGACACAGCAGACCTCATTTAGTTGTTCTCCCTTTCACTCCCTCCAAGTAAAAGTTGTGAGATCAGCATTTAAATTATCAGAAGGAAACTTGCCTCCATAAATACCAGGAATTTCTCCATTCTGTAACTATTTATATAAAGTAACTAGCTGTTACAAATCAGTTTCAAGTAAAACAGGAGGCTGAGGCAAAAATAATCAAAATCAGATCATACACAATTTTACTGTAAATACAGTAATTTGAAAGATAAACACATAACCATAGCACTGACAGGATGTCAATGCTGCTCTATTATAGACTTGATGTGTCAGTAGAAAATTAGGATGTCTATTATCAAAATCGAGGAAATTCATTCCAGTCTCTGGTAATCTAATCTTAGTGCAAAAACAGATGCTAAGACATATTTAGCAAAAAAGGTGATACATTTAAGGCCAAAAAACTGTTCAGTCATCACTATCGCTTCCAGATTCACTCAGCTGCAAGTCATTTCCTAGAAGAGAGAGAGTAATTGCATTAGTCATTTCTAAAGAAACACTTTGATTCTTTCAAGATATTCCCTTTCCCAGTTAAAGGGTTGCAAAAACTAATAGCAAATAAGTTGAGGAGGGGGAGGAGAGGGGTAGGCTAGATATCTTTAAAGGTCCCTTCTAACCCTATTCTATGATAAGAGAATAAATAGGTGTAGAAGCCAACTCCCCAGTGACAGAACCTTAGAGACATCACTTTTCTTCCTGGGCAAGGAAGCCATTAGCTTGTTAGCTACAAGTGCGTTTATTTAATATCACCAGATCACAAAAGAGAACACCTAGCTATCTTCGTCACCCACATTTTCATGCTTCAAAAGTGGGAAAACTGCTGGTGAATGCAGATTTGTGAAAACTGAGCTGTTGGGGTTTTGTGTGAAACACATCTGAATGCGAGTCAGCTGTGCTTGAAAACGAATTATGTCTCAATCAAGACAAGCAGCTCTGACATACCATTTAAAGGTGTATCAGTGACCTACTATTTCAAACAGGTTTTGGAACAAGTGAACAAACAAAACATCAAAAGAAATTTCGCACAGCACTTTAATTTGGTGGCTATATATATTTCAAAACCGGGAAGTAAGAAGACAGACTGTATTGCGCTTGCAGTGGATGTCCATAAGCTTAGGGGATGGGAGGGAGGGAATCATTCCATAATGACAGATAGCTAACAAAAACCACACAGCATGCTATATAGAATCTACATTGTATCTAGCAACTTCCCATGCATTTTTAGGAACTTGTTCCAACTAGTATGGTTCTATTCACACCTCCCTTGCCAAACAGACACTAAAAAAAAAGAAATAATATAAAAGGAATGCATCTCTGGTTGAGAGACACATTCCACAAGAAATGGCCTAAAAAGCAAAGGAAAAATCACTGGAACTGAGTAGGCACTGTTTTTACATGCCCTTTCCTCAGCTGCAGCACCCTTCACAGATTACTTTTGCAGATGAGTAGAAAAGTAACCTCAAGAGGGTAAACCCAACAACATACTTGGATAAGATCTTTTGTTATCAGGCAACATTCACAGCCAGAGCACTGAAGTCTGACATGGTGGCATTTACTCTGCCCTTGTTTTCCACTGTATCACCACTAAAGCTTAAAAAGTGGTGATTCTCCACAGCAAAACAGAAAACACGCTATATAAAGACAAGGATAGTGAAGATTGCTGTTTCCAGCAATCTTTAAAATACTACTATAGACAACTTTTGACCAATCCTTTATAGAAAGGCAACATTTACAGCTGTATCATAACCTAAATTAAAAAAAGACATTTTGAAAGAACAAAATCAAGTGATTTGTCAATACTTATTCAGGACTATATATCATCCTAAGAAAATGTTTCAGGGCAGAGAACGGCATTAATAAATTAAACTCATGCATTTATCACTCAAATGAAAACTTATAGTGAATTCCTAGAAACCCCAACCCCATTGTGTACTACCTACTTTAGGAGAGGACTGGGAGTACGAACAAGATAACAACCTTCCAAATAGAGACCCTGCAGCCTTCAAAGGTTATTTCAACATAGTTAATAGAAATTACACAAACTCTATAACATCAGCCAAAAATACCAATGCTTGTGAAAACCAGCAGATGGGAAAGCAAGAAGTCCAAGTTCCAGAGTCAGAAATAATGCATTAGAATTTACTTCAGGGAAAACTTTCTAAAGGTGGTTTTTTGGAGGTAGGGTTATAAAAAAAAAGGGGTAGAAATGGCAAAACAAAACAGATTAGAGTTGGTAGTTTTCAGGTGGGTTTGGTGCAAGAACAGAAAGTTTATTTAACTAAGACTCTGAAGAACATCTAGACTCTATTGACCTTAATAGGCAGCAATAAAGTTGGGAAAATTAATTCAGTTTTCACAGTGCCATTGCTTATTAGCAAAATTAACTGAGGAAATAGATCCATTGATGACATTTCCTAAACTTGAAAACAGTAACTGTATTACATTCAGTTGAATTCCTGTGAGTTGGTTATGGGGAAACTCATTGGAGTGACCCACGTTTTACAGATCTTCATGGTCACATCAGCACCAAACCAATCAATAAAAGGAAAAGTTTTTTATGACCAGCTGCTTGTACCAGCTCCAAGTATCAAAAGAAGTAAAGTTGTGCTGAATACTATGTGTGTTACAAGGCCCCAGAACAGCCAAGCTATGCTGAGTTTATTTTGGAAAATTGCTTTATTTAACATAACTGTTATTAAAACAAAAAAAGTAGATATAAAGCAACATATGATCAAATATTTATGAAGAATGGATCCATTAGTACCACTGTTTACAAACTTTGTTATAAGGGGAGGTAAAACTCTGCTCTCTGAGTCTTCCTCTACCCTTCTGCCTGCCTGCAGCAGGCTAAAGGAAAGCTCACCCAGTGCATCCCTGATTCTACAAAGGTGCACAAAGCTAGTCACACACATAAGCGGTCAAACCTCAAAATGAGGCTAGACAAGCAAACAGCTTGTGCTGACATCTGTTGACTCAGTATTGTATTTTTGTAAAACATTATTTGAGATGGAAAAAATGACTGTATAGGACCCCAACTGAGAACTGTTGCCATTCAAGCTAGAACCATGTGCTATCCATTTAGTTTCTCCAGGTTTCACTCCCCTGCCAAATTCACTCAGCAGGAGAGCTAGAGAAACACATTCTCCTTGAAAGCAGCTGTTTTGGGCTTTGTCTAGTTGAACTGTACTGTAAGTGTTAACTGTACTGTAAGTAAGGGAAAGAATCATAAAGGAGAGAAGGATATGAAGGAGTAAATAGATATGCAACCATAACAGAAGTTAAATAGGATTGAGCTAAAGATCTAGGCAAGCTCAGATAGTTCAGCCCCAGGCTTGATGCTACAGAGAGGTTCCACCTGTGAACACAGCTCTCAAGCACCATCAAGCCACCAAATTCCCCTGTAACAGTTTTGATGTTGTCATGTTTTAAGCAACCTTTCCTCAGGTGACTGTTGGAACCAGTGGATGTGGCTACCTGTACTTGTAACTGTATTTCTCAGTGGAAACTTTGCCAGCTGAGATTCTGTCACTGGGGATAGAGCTTAATCTTGTTTTCGTAACAAGTTTTCATTAAAGCATGAAGAATGGGAAATCCCTTTTGTGAATAAGGGCTGAAATAAACAGCACACTCAAATTACACACATTATTAACATGAAGACATTGTTCTCTACAGTGGCAGTAAAATGAAAGCAGCGTTTAGTCCTTTGCACATGAAGTCACAGGACTTCTCAGTCTGATCTTATCTGTTAATGCAGTACATAAATAAACAGCACAGATATTTATGTATGTATTTAAATACTAGCTATTGAAAAAAAGCACACAACTCCCACCCCACCCCCAAAAAAAAAGCAAAACCAAACCAACCCACAAAACCAAACCAAAACCTGTTCATATCATCCATTAAGTACTGAAATAAAAGGATCTGGATCTGACAGAGTCTGATATTTCAATATAACAAGTTTACATACAAATGATAAACCTTAAAGATCTTAAGCTGCAAACCAGGACTGATGGGAAAAAAACCCATCAAACCAAGAGCCTGCAGCTAAGCACCTAATTAATCAGTTTCAAAAAGTCACCATAGCTGATACTCGCTTCTATGAGTACTCCTGCTATTTAGGTCTCTACCTGGTGGGATTTTTTTTTTTTACTGTCCAAACTCTTGTTTTTGAATACACTAAACATTAATGCCAGGCTGCACAGCAACCACTTCAACAACATCACAGCTGCTCTTCAAATTACATTTTTAGTTGCCTGAGTGGGTGGAATAAGATAGTGTCACCTGAAAGCAAATCACCTCCTTCCTTATATGCAAAAGACAGTCTTGCAATGCTGTCCAGTGGAATGGTGCCATGAATAATAGTAACTAAAGCAGCTAAGAATATACCATCTCTTCTGTAATTTAAAGTATGGTGAATATAGTATCTTTCCCATAGTTCTACTCAAGAAATTATAAGCATATGTTTTGGGAGTGCCTGTTCACTCCAGTATTTTCAATACAAAATTACTGTTCTCCAGTCCCAATGTATATAAACTGGGAGGAAGCCAGAAGAGCTTAGGAAATATTTTCAACTGCATCAGCAGATGAAATTTAATATCACTGGGGACCAAAGAGCCTTCTAGCCCAATGTCTAATTCAGAGTACTGGTGAACAATCAAACCCTAGCATCACTTCCCACAGTTTCAATTATAACAGAGACGTACTTAAACACAATATGGTTTCCTTTCAGAATCTTGATGTCTGGAACTGTGCACTAAGAAAAGAACAGCTTTTGTACTTACGTAGTGTATTCATCATATGACCACTGCTCTCTTGGGATCTGTTATGACTAGTATCTTTGTCGGGGACAGCCTGTTGTGGTATGGCAGACACAGTAGGCTGTGGCTGCAAATATGGCATTGACATAGGAAGAGAAGGCTTCATTTCCTCATCTTCAGAATCACTAGAACTATTTTCACTACTTGAAGAGGATGAAGAACTTCTAGAGTCAGATGAACTGTCAGAGCTACTCAGCTGGTCCATGATACTGGCTTCTGCTTTTAGCTCTGCAAACAATACAATTTTTTTCTTAGTTAATATTTATCATAATTGGAATAGAAGAAGGAGGGGAAAAAAATAGACAACATAAGTCAGGTACATTCATTATAGCAACTAAAAAAAAAACAAAAACAAAAACAAACAAAAAAAAAACAACCCAAAGCCCTCCAGGACAAAGAAAAGGGCACAAGCAAGCATCCAGCTTGTCATGTGGTTTTCTGCTCTTATAGCTTGGGCACTTTCTCCCTTTCAAGCTAAGTGTTGAAAAAGGGTGACTGTGAACCCAAATGCTAACCCAACCCCACATTCAACAGGGTAGTGCATCCCACATAGCCTTTATTTTCTGCAACTAGCAAGCCCTATGTGTTTTCCTTAGCACCCCAAAAATGACTTTCACTGACCAAAACTGCACTTACAGTCACACAGATAAGTCAGCTGTAAGATGTCTGCACCCAAAATGCTTCCCAGCAGTTCAACACTACAATCAATACACTTATTTGGACTATGTGACATTTTGCTCAAACCAAGTAAAGCATGAAAGGAACCATCCACAGCTGACTATTTAGCTAGAACATGAAGTACACAAGAAATACTGAAAATTAAAAGATCAAACTGACTCCATCAACTTGCATTCTTAATGAAATAACTCACCTGAGTACAATAATATTTAGGAGAGTGTGACTGGATAGATTATGCTAAATAGTAATGCATTTTTGATATATACTAGCCAAAGTTCAACATACAAAGATACTTTTTGCACAAAGGGTACATATAATAATGTGCAAAATAGGGGTGCTGCTGAATTTAGAAGTCTGAAACAGACCACTGAATCACAGAGATGGAAATTCTATACAGTAACTTGAGGATTTACTCAGAGTGCCGAAGTTTATCATTATGCAAGATTGTAACCAGACATTTGTTAAGATGGTCTTATAAGCACTTGGAATATTTCAGGGACAGCTCAGATACAGCAAACAGAAAGCAAGTAGGAGAGTGGCACATGTCACTTCTGTATTGGGTAAATTTGAAGAGCAGGTTGAAGATGAAAGTCACCAAGATGCCAGCTGGCTCAAAGCTTAATCAAGAGAAGGGAGAACAATAGAATAAGTTTCAGCACAAAGCTCCATGAAGCTTCCCAGTTATGAGTTACCAAAGGCTACTGTAAAGGAAAGGTATTTAGCTTAGTCAGCCTTATCAAAGGCCAGTCTAAAGGAAAACGGTGTTCAGGAAAAGTGGCACCTGAAATAGTGCAGCTATGACTACAAGGACAAACTAACCCAATGACATGGAAGAAAGTACAGTAAAAGACCATACTCAGACATAAGGAAAGAGAAGGGCACAGGGGAAAAAGGAAGCACCCTCCTGTTACTAAGGAGGATGCGTAACAGAACAGCTTAAGGGCAGAAAAGATAACAGAAAAGCTAAGGTAAATATTAAGATGCAGCTAACAGAATGATCAAGAAGTAATTTCAAATTTAATTCTAGAGAAGAAAGGCCAAATAAACAACTGATCTGCCCCACATCAGGAGCTGTGTGGTAACTGAAAGATACCACTCAAGTCCTATGCAATTTGATTTTCCCTGCTCATTGTGGGGCAGTTGGACAAAATGACCTTTGAAGGTTGCTTCCAACCCAAGCCATTCTATGATTCTAGGAGTTCCACTTCATCCCTGCTCTTACCAATGTCTAGTAAGAGGGAAAAAAAAAATAACTGAAAGGCTAATATCGAGAACTGAGGATTAAGATCTGTGCATTTTGACAGAAGTTAATCTGACAGAATTCAAACTCTTTCAAGAGGTGAAAGAAGGACTGTATTTATACCAGAAGACAAAGGTAGAGTGACCTTCCCCCTACCCAAGAAAACAAAGTTAGTAACAAGTTCAAGGTAGCATACTTAAGCAGGAATAGTCAGTTACACAACCATGGGATGAAGAACAATTATGTAGGCAATACTTAAGAGTATAAGAGTTACAGTGGATCACTACATACAGCTCTAGCACGCGTGCTGTTGTGGAAATGACAAGCATTACATGGGGATGTGATACTATTTGGTATGTGTGTATAACAATGATTGTAAGACACCTGACTCAATTCAGCACTGCTAAAACCTTGGCTGAAATAGTAAATATATTTAGGCTTCAGGAACATTTTGGACTCGTAGTAAGAGCTAAAGCAGAGTGACAATGAATCAAGCATCTTGAAAACTTAACTTCTAAGGAAAGAGCAAACCAGCTAGCATCATTTTGCCTAAAGAATGGGAAAGACACAGCAGCTTCTGATCACATGAAGGACTGCTCAAAAGCAGCAAAGTAACCTTGTCTATGCTTGCATGATAAATATAAAGGTAGTAATGGGCTTACTGTCAGATTATTTATTAGGAAGAACCTGAACGGTAAGGAGACCAAAGCCCTGGAATAGACTGCGAGGGAGAATACAAGATCTATCATTACCGGAAGGCTTTAAGAACAGATTGAAAAATTACAACAGAAAATTAGGATAGGAGGACAGACTAGATGACTTCAAAAGGTCCCTACCATCCCTACTGGTTAATTATTCTGCATTATTTAGTAGTACTCATAGTTGGACTGTCACTACACACAAGTTTGATACATGTTGGCAGCCAGCACTTTGGTGACTTATGTTTCACAGCACCACTCCCCCCCCAAAGCAAGAGATCACCAAGAAAAAGCATCATTTTATTCCATGTGCTCAAGGACTCCTTCCTCTCTGCAACCTTAGATATATTCTAGTACTGTTCTGTGGTATAGATTTCTGGTTAGCATTTAAGACCAAAATGGAAAAAACCCAACCCAAACCCTTCATAATAACATCTAAAAAATATATATATATATATATATATTTGTTTAAAGGAATTCAGAACATCTTAGGAAGCAGATGTCAATTCCAGTCAATGAAACTGCCAGCTGTCAGCATTTCTGTACCAAGTAATTACCACCTGCCGCCTTCCTGTCCTCCAGAAGGAAGTAAGGCCTCCCATTAACTGAAATATGAGTGTCACACCAAACAAGAGACTCTCAAAACCACAGTACATGGCACTGTTCAAGGGTTGATTTGTGCAGGTTTTTAGCTGTCTTTTTCTTTAGAACCTCATCTTTCACAAGAACCTATCCAGTAATTAAAGAAGTATTTTGAGTTGCAAAGCACTGTAACCTATACATTGGCTGGATGCAGAGAAAGAATGGGGAGCAATGTCAAAAAGGAAACAGTTGGTTCCAGTGCCACAATACAACCAACTGTATACTTGATTAAAGTAGCAGCAGAAGACAGAATCAAGGACAGCAAGCAGTGGGTCAAGTAAGTTTCAAATACCACCTTGTTACTACTTGAGCCAGAGTGGTCATTTCAATGTCAGGGTAATTAATCAGGTATTTAATCAATATCAGGGTGCTTAATCAGCTTCTACTGTGAATCTCTAATGAAAGACAAACAAACAAGCAAACCAACCCCAACACAACCCTTTGGCTCTAAAAACTAACTTCTAGTTAAGAGCAAAGTTCCTGAAACGTATGTGCCAGTGAAGCTTACCCCGTTCAATATCATCCATGGGAGAAGATGGAAACATCTTTTCTTTTGGTGGAGAATTTTTAATATTGTTTGGAACTTTAGTTGCATTTCGCATTTGCTGCTGTTGCTGCTCTATGCGAGACTGGACTTTACTGCTTCCTTCAGCTCTGTGTGGAAAAGCAAAATATTTTTAATTACTACAAGACAGGATGCAAGGAAAGAGGCAAGAATACAGGGGACAAAATACCTTAAGTGATGGACTTATTTGTTGTGCCTTTCTACAAAACATCATTAGATTTCTAGGTGCATTCTAAAACTAGCATGTAATTACATACATATATTAAAAATTGGGTTTTAATACAGTGCTAACAACTTTTTATCCCTTTGACAGTTTATTTGCTTTTATATCTGGCTACCCAGGATCACATAATTCTGCTGGAGATGACTTACATGAACTCAGTAGCAGGAAAACAAACAAACAAAACACAAACAAAACCACAACACATTCAAAAACTTATTAATGGCTTGTTTTCCTTCTACCATGTCACATAATTTATCTTTTTTATTTCCTCATTTAGAAGTCAGAAGCCAGTGGGCAAGCTAGTTCCCAAACAGATTCCCTGCCAAAATCATCAGAAAATAGTTACCATCTATTTCAACAATGAGACAACTTTTAATTAAAACAAACAAACAAAAGCATTCACATTTCTTCTGCCAGTCAAGGCTCGATGCTGTGAAGTCAGTGTGCTGAGAAAGCAGGCTTTTCATTCTACTGAATAAGGCCAGGTACTTTCTAAAAACGATATTTTCCTGAAAATAGGAACTGGTAGTTACGCATCTCGGTTTAGACTCATTAACAAATCGATTTTCATAATGACTAAAGTACAGTTGTTTCTCCTGTAAATCACCCACCTGGTTTTTTTCACAGTGATGTTGCTACTAAGTTTCTCTAGACGACATTCTCCAGTGTCATGGTTGAAAATTAAAATACATTCTTTCAGGTATGGCTTCTTTGAACCCTTGAACACAGTCACTGGTGGAGTTGAGCCCTATGAAATCAGAAGTCCAATGAGTGTTATTGCTGTAGTCCGTCTTAGAACCAGCAATCCAACACAGTGGTGCCAAATTCACTACAAGTGATCATTTTCAGCCTTTTAAAATGTTGCTGGTTAATTCAAATTAGACTCACAGTAGCCATGACCAAAAAGCAGCTGGTGTTTGACTGCAATGGGATTTCACCCAGCTTAGCTTAGTTGGAAACTGATGAAATGCTTATTTCCCAATGAGAACATGCTCACTGCAGGACTCCTTTTACCAAGAGGGGTTTCAGTTACCGTATCAGCAAAGCAGTAAAGCATGGCAGGTAGTAAATTTTCCCTTTCCAGTCTTTCCTGCTTTAGAACTGCGCTAGAGCAATAAATACCAAGGGGAAACTCATGCTGCCAACATCCACATGAAGCTTTTCTGTGTACGCAACACTTCTGGGTCATCCTACAGCTTACTTATTTCCAGTGCTGTGAATACACTTAAAGTTACAGTGCAGCTGTTTAGCTTTCAGGTCTTTGGTAATTTTACATTCCTATAGCAATTGTTTTTAAACTTAAAAATCACACAAGCTGCTCTGAAGCAGCACTGAAACTTCATATCCTTCTATATGCAGTATATACCTGTGACAATAAATTAATCATTCCCTTAGGCCCACCACTCACCTCAATATTCGGCAGTGTTATTGTCACCTGTTCACCTTTGCCAACTTCAAGGTCTCCTTCACAGGACATATCAATAGATGCCGGCTTAAAGTCATCTAAATATAAAACCAAAGTGAATTATTTATAGGCTTTTCACAAATCTTGTAAATGTAAACACCTTTTAATTGCAGTTGGAGTCTACCAAGTTAAAGCCTTTTTTGCTAGTGTATTATTGACCATTTCCCTGAGCAGATCATTCCATAAACCAGTAGAATCCAAAGTCAAGCTGGTTTTCTCAGAACTCAGTGTGTGTTAAAACCTTTCAATTACAATCAGAAAAATGCTTTTATGTTTTAATGGATAAAGAGGCCAAACGAGCTGTGTTATATTTCAAAAGATAAACCCTCATGTGATCATTTTCAGAAATATCAATAAATAATTCTTGAAAATGTTTATCGCAAATATAGGAGGTGACTGAAAGAACATCATTGAACTTCAATGTCCATTTCTGATTTTACTGTAACATGCATATCAGAAGGTGACCAAAACTTGGTTTCAGTATATTTATTTTTGTCAAAAGGGAAATTACTTCCCAATTAATTATTAATTTCCTTTTTCTCTTTTTCAACATCTAAATAGCTGATTAAAATGTTTCAAACAAAAGAAGTCATCAACTCCTAGTCCTTTTAAAAAAATCTGAGACATTGAAAATGAGCATGTGCTCAGGCATCAGTGCTGTAGTCATGTAACATATCATTATCTATAGAAACCATATTTCTACCACAAATGAATTTGGTAGGGCTACGGCTGGAAGGCCTGCCTGCACAGACCTAGGACATAGGACAGCGTTGTGAGGCTCTGTAAGGCACATGGTAACACGTGGGTTTGAACCTGTGGTTCCAGCAAATGCAAGTGCACAACCTGCCTCGCAGCCCAGGGATGGCCAGTGCCCTGCCCTGCCCACTGTGCTGGGGAGAGGCACCCCACTGCAGCTGCAGAGAGGCACGGCAGGCCCAGCACGTAAAGGGAACCCATTAGATGGCACGTTCTCCAGCCACAACATGGCACGCGCTCCCTGCCTCGCAACTTGTCACGTCACCCGCTGCTGGTCACAGGCGGCCGAGCTCTGCTGTGGCTGGGCAGCTTCCCAGCTCACTAACCCCGCTGCAACACACGGGCCAGGCGGCACAGACCACAGCTGGGAACGGTGGCTCCAGCATGCACACCAACCAGGCGAGAAAACCGAGCTTCAGGAGCTGGTGGGCAGGACTATGCAGGCAGCAGGCAGCTTTGAGCTAAGATATGAGTAACAGCCCCTGCTAACCTTGTTTACGGCAAAACCCCACACATCCTCTCACAGGAGTAAGAGTACAATAGTTCCAAAGTTTCTCATCAAACTAGACAATGTTTCCTTTAATATATAGCCACTGTGTGGTTGATACTTTAAAAATTAAGACACTGGTTCCAGTGTCAGTAAATGGACTTCTGATCTTTAAACCAGCAGGCATCTTTCCCTTCACTCATTTAGCACAAACTAAAAAGGATATTCGTATATGTGCATTTGATAGAACTGATGAACGCGCCAGTTTCTATGTCTCATCTGTTGGAAAGGAAGAGTGATTTCAAAACAGATTTCAGAGTAAATCGTCAAATTACAGGAGTCAGCAAGAAATCATGAGGGTAGGAGGTACCAGACGTGGTTTTCAGTCCTCTTTAAAGTTAGGGTAAATTTCAAATTACAGCATTTGTTTAAATCCATTTATAGCTTCTGCTGGCTCCCTCTCCTCTCCTCCCTTCCCACATTCGCAGACAATCCTACTAAGTACCGTTCCATTTGCTCACAGAAAGCACATTACCCATCTCACTGCACTGCATGAAAGCATACAGGACATTCTCCAAAGAACATATGCAAGACTGAATCTTGTTGATCAGTAGATAAATAATGAGACATCAAAACCAGAAGCAGCAGTCCTAAATTACCAGAACTATAATCCTGAGAGCATTTGTTTCCTAGCTACCCTCAGAATCTTTGAGCACACACCTCTCTAGATAGTAATTATGTACTCAGGGAGGGTATACCAGCTTTGTGATTAATGCTGCCTTTAACCTTTGATTGCTGAATTGTGCTTAACTTCTAAAAATTAAGCACAAGAAAAGAGAGAAAACCCGAAGGTTCGGCTTCGTTTGGCTTTCAGCAGAACTACACCAAGACACCATTCTGGATGCAAAAGGTGTAAAAAAGTGAAGCCAGTGCCCGGAAAGTAGCGAGCTGATGGGCAATGGCCGTACTCACTGGGAGCGATGGAAACCCGACCTCCGGGACCAGCACTCCAACTTCTCCCCAGGCAGACTCCGGGACGAAGGCAGCCAACTCCTTTAGGCTTCCCAAGCACTGCTTGTGCAGTTCAGCTCCCCTCGAACTACCGGCACGACCTGCCTCCTTGGACAGATAACTACAGACAACGCTCCGCTGCCTACCCAAGCGACAAGCCCGGAGCCGGGCCACAACGACAACCTTTACCGCGCTGCCCTTCTTTCCCTCAGCACCATGCCGGTTCTCCCTCACACCGATGCCCGGCAGGGCCTGCCCCGACCCACACCTTCCCCTCCCGGCCTGCGAGCAAGGCCACGCCAAGGCGCAGCGCTTGCCCAACCAGCCTTCCCTTCCATCAGGGGACCGCCGGGGCATGGGGAGGGGGGCCGGGTGCCCGACGGCGGCACCCGATCCCCTCCCCATGCCCCGGCAGTCCCCGAGGTCCTTCCCCGAGCCCACACTCACAACGGACTGTGTGGAAAGCGCAGCGCGGCTGCTTCTCGAAGGTCTCGCCCAACTTCAACACCTGTCCCTTAGGGTCAAAAACCGACGGGACGGCTGCGTTCATCGCGGCGCCTCAGACCGCGCCTCACACCATGGCGAGCCCGGGCGGCCGCTGCCGCTACCGCCGCCGCCGAACATCCCTCACGCCGCCTGGGCACGCCCACACACACCCCCCTCCACACACGCTCACACACACACGCCCCCACCCCCTCCACGACGCGCAAAGCCCAGCCCACCAAGGCTGCGATAGGTCCGCGGCAGTGGAGCCCCGCCCCTCTCGGTGATGCGTCATTGGCAGTGTGGGTTTGGATTGGGCAGAGGGGATGCCCTAGTGCAGATTTCCACCAGTAGAAGCGGCGGAGGCGCCGGCCCTCACGCGGATATGCAAATGACACCCTCCTCTGTCGAGGGAGTGCTGTGGTTGGTGGAAAGCGGCCGCGACCACACAGCTGGGGGGGGGGAGGGAGGGAGGGAAGCGGGGGGGTTAGAGGCGGGGGGTTCGGTTTTCAAGTTCCACACCCTCCCTGTGCTCCCCTGCCGAA
>NDXB01019552.1:41225-51795 GCA_002631895.1 Agapornis roseicollis
GGCCGCGACCACACAGCTGGGGGGGGAGGGAGGGAGGGAAGCGGTGGGGTTAGAGGCGGTGGGTTCGGTTTTCAAGTTCCACACCCTCCCTGTGCTCCCCTGCCGAATGAGGGAGCCCCCGTGCGGCGTGAGGCGGGTTGGTGGTGGGAGGGAAAGGGCTTCCGTGACGGCCTCATTCGTGGGGACAGAGGTCTTGGGGATTCCGCGATACCGGAGCAGAGGCAGTGGGCACGCTGAGGTGACTCGGGGGGCGAGAGCACCTCTTCTTCGCCGCCCTGCCGGCAGGCACTGCCCGTCTGCCACCACTTCCATCTCTCCACCCCTCCACGCCCGCGGCTGAGGTGATGCCGGCGGCCCTCGGGCAGACCTCTCACGCTGCCCGCCCCGTGGGGCCTCTCTCGGGCGGTCCTGCTGTGAAGCCCTGCGCTGCCGGCAGAGCCGGTCCCGCTGCCCGCGGGTTCGAGAGGCGACGTGAGGGAGTGTGAATGGGGTTTTCTCCATGTTTGTTTCCTTTCTCAGGGGGAGACCTGCGGCCCAGGCGCAGAGCAGAGCGTCAGCTTCCAGCTGCTGGTGCTGGAAGTTTGGGGGAAGTCGTGGCTTAAGGACCCCACGCCTGCAGCGAAGCAACTAAACAAGGGAAGAGGCTTAAGTCGATGATCTTGTGGGCTTCCCCCTGTTTCCTATGGCAAACGCACCCAGCGCGGGGCTGGTAGCTGCCAACCCCCGGGTACTGGCCTTAGCTGCTCAGGTCACCGAGAGCAGAGAACAGGACATCCCCCTGCTACTTCTAAAGTTAAAGGGTAATTACCGCCTTTTCTAAAATAAAAGGATGAGGCAGTAGAGTATGGACAGTCCTGCTTCCTTCTGTCTCCTTAAAGGCAGAAGGTCTGAGTATTTCTGACAGGGCCGGAAACTCTGAGGTTGATAATACCGCTTTTCCTGAGAGTGTTCAGGGAAGGTCAGCGTTCAACTGGGCATTGAGTGGCATTTGGCTTTGTAACAATAAGAAGGAGATGCTGGGGCGCAGATGGAGAGGAAGTCTTTTTCTCCTTCTCAGCTGTCACCGTGTTTACAAGACCACTACTGATGTGGGCAAGGATCTTGCACATGATCAAATCACTTTTGCCAGTACTTTTGGTAGAGAGATGGAGTGCTTGTAAGTATTCAGTTTTTGAGTCTTAACATGGAAACGCAATCACAAGGTCCCGTGTGACTCCCCCCGGCTTTCCTTTTGCCACATAGCCACTGCTCATGGAAACTGTAGAAACAAGTTAGGTCCTGTTCTAAATTAGGATGTAATTATAAGGAAGCTATATGTTTCACAGTGGTTGTGGTTTCTTCTGGCATAATAAATTCATACAAATGGGCTATATCCCAGGTAATACATGTTGTCCCAAATGTCATAGAAGCTAAAAAATGGATTGTAGCTGTAGGAGTGAAAAATGTTGGGGAGAAAAGTATGCTGCTGTTATCCGTTTTAGAATTACCTTAATCTTGGCTGTGTGTACACATAGGTTTTGGAAAAAAAAAATAGTCTTGCACATCAGAATCTCATGCTCCTCTTTGTCTCTCTCCTGCCTTCTTCCTGCAGGAATTTTAAGTAGTGCTTCCTTGGGATCTGAAGAATCAAAAAAAATTAAACAAGATACATACAGTTATGGTCTTACTCAGTACTGCATGCTGGTTCTTAGACAAGACCCCTTTCGGCTGCATGGAGGCTGGGCTACTGCTGCCCAGCTAGCAGAGATACTAAGGTAAAAAAATGTTGAAAAGCTTTCTTCTCGTATTCTTTCTGCCCTTTCATCTTGCTCTTTTTCTTTTCAAGCTGTAATACATTGGCTCCCATCCAGAACAAGGCTTGTTGTTCAGGAAAGGCCAGGGTTAAAGTGCAGGGAGCAGTCAAGAGCAGAGGGGTCATGCATAGCCTAATTGGTCCTGTTTAATTCATTTGCAGTGTGTTTTATTGAGCTGGGTAAATTATTTGGTGGGAACACTTTTTGTGTTGGCTTTACCTTTTTTTTTGTGAACAGTGCTCATCAGTGTCACAGTTCTTACCCAGCCACTGCTAATTTTGAACTACAGTTATTTCAAAGAGTTTGTTCACTTAGATTTCATCTTGCAAAAATCTTTGGAGTGACTGACTCACAGTTTGCCTTAACTCTATTTAAATATGTATTTAGTAATCCTATTTTATTTATCTATTTACATTTTCAACATATGAGAGGACCCAGCTCATACAAACTAGACAGCTTGATGTAGTGATAGGGTGAGAATGGCATTATTAAATGTAATTCGTAGCTAGTAAATAAGACAACTTTACTTAAATCCCTAATGATCCAGTCTCATTTTCAATGTCAAGAAAGACAGTAAGTTTTAGATTTTCCCCAAGATATGCTTGATTTTGGTTTAACTAGGGAGCAAAATTCTAAGGCATGAAGCAATTAGGCAACCAGCTCTTATTTATGCCATATCTGCATGATGACGTTTTAGTGTCAGGAATTGCAGTGAAAGATGCAAGATTTATCACCAGAGTTGTGTGATAGATACTTAAATAATCCCCTTTAAGCTATTTCAGTTTGCAGAGAAAACTGAAATTTATTTTGGTTATAAAAATGTCCTTTTGTAGATAGATGAATCTCAGCTTCATGCCCAGAATTTGCTTTCTGAGCCCTTTGGTAAGCAAAGCCTTACATGTGTGCATTCACAAAAAGCTAACCAAGCCTGGGGAAGATGTCAGAAAGCAAAGTTCATAAAAACTTAGGAAGATTTTGTTTTTGTTTCTCTAGCAGCAGTATGCAGTACAGAATTGAAAAGCCTCCCAGTTGTAAAACATGCAGTTTCTTGTAGAAAGCCTTCCAGAAATGACCAACATGTTTGCTATGAGTAAAATTAGAGAACTGAGATCTGAGGAACTGATTTGTAGCCCATGTGTATTCCTCAGTTACAGGAAAGTTCTAGACAGACTCATGGAAGTTTTTGTGGTAAGTAATATTTTTTTAATGTGTATTTTAATTACCTGATCTGCACCCCTGCATCATCAGCCTGCCTTTATCAGGTTTTTGTCTACCTTTTTGTTTTGTTTTGTTTTTTTCCCCTTTATGACCATCAAAGCCCTTCCCTAGCACATGGAACAAGCCTGAACAGATCCTGTGAAGCTAAAGAGAAAGTGCAGTGGATATTTTATAAACTTAGACATGCTGTAATAAGTAGCAATATACTTGCTGTTTCCAGCCTGCCACTGATTCCTCTTCCTTTTGAAGCAGCTACCTTGGAGCCAGACACAGCAGTTAACCATTGTTCAGTGTTGAATTGACCCATGGCAGTGAAGCATTTATTCTCTGATGACTTGACATTCATTCAAAGCTGTTCAAACGGTGTATCTGGGCATATGAATTTGGTCTGAGGGTGATTTTTTTTTTTTCTTCCTCCATTTCAGTCATTGTTGTGTAGGACTAGAGGCAAAAGAAGATCCTGAAGAATTTCACAAGAAATTTCTTCCTTCAGCTGTAGATAGCCTGCTGGTTTTGGGAAGACGCCTGCAAGCACGATTTATCCGAGCAATCAAGGTATTTAAGTTTTGTAGTTAAAAGAGCAGAGAACCTCTGTAAACTTTCCAAGGTTTTTGTATAAGTAGAGTGTTATTCTAGGGACACTGTATTATCAACATTTATTTCCCAGAAATTACAGTATTTTTTTTATGCCATGGTGCTTCGGAACTGAAATAAGTCATTGTGGAGCATGTGGGCCATTACATATGCAAAGCTAGTTTGGTACCATACGTTTGTTTAGAGAGTTTGGCTACTACTTTTCACAAGTTTTAAGGATAGGAGGAAGGAATGCAATTATAAGAAGTATACTAGAATTAGAGTAGTACAATAGAGAAAAATGACTTTACAAAAGTCAGCACTACAGTCATGGTAGCATCTTTTTAACTTTGCATATTATTAGTTCAGTTTTGTAAGGGCTCTGCTCCTACTGCTTTTTTCAGCTTTACAAAAAAATGTTTAGGAAGTCTTAAGATTTTAAATCAGATTTGTTGAAGTTTGTTTTGCTGTACAATTTCTGCTGGCAAATTGGCAGAAAAATTCCACAGCGATTGTTGCTTCTGAACCTGCGCTTTGGGAGCCCCAAAGACAGACTTTGTGAATTTGTAGATTTGGACACTTTCTCATATTCCCCTCCCTCTTTGCAGAGAAGGGTTTTGCCCAGCGAGGTTCCCTCATCCTTTTGAAGCATTCTGAGTTGCAGAATCAGAAGGAGGGACAACAAAAAAACCCCAACAAACAAAAACCACAAATAAGTCAAATAACCAACCTCATGGATTTGGATAGTTTCTTCTAATATCCCCGTTTCCCTGTATTATCTCATATAACATATGAGCTAATATATGAGTAACATATTTTCTGTTAATTCAATACTTAGAAATGCTTAAGAAGGAAGCTTCCTGAAGAACATCCCAGGAGACTCAAGTCTTATCCGCAATATGTAATTTCCCCCACACTTTCTTATTATGTCTCATCCTGCCTGCTACTTGAGTCATGCTTGTGGGCAAAGATTTCTTTTGAATGCAAATACAGTCTACATTATAATTAGTACTTTGGCTTTTAAACCTTGTGGTCTCAGAGGTGACTGGACACCCAGAGTTGGTGCTTGCTCAGTGGAACTTTGGAAATCCCATTCTACCAGTAGTTTATTCTGCCCTCATTTGCTTTTTTTACAAGCCTTTGAAGTCAAGGGAAGTACTGAAATAGCTTTCTGAAACCGACGTGTTGCCAAAAACACAGAACAGATAATATTACAGCTTACTACTGTGATTTTGTATCTCTCACTGTCAGTAAGAACCAAATGCAAATTTAGACTCTGACTGATGGCTGGGATGTACAGAATGGATCTAGGAATAGGCTTTCCAGAGTTTCCTTTGTGAGCCGGAATTAATGTGGGAAATACTAGGCCAAGCGCTCTGTAACAACATTAGTTGGCAGTGTAGTATTATCAAAAGCCCCTTTGTGGTCCCACACACCAAGATTTCATAGTTCCAGTGGCTCACACCTGAAATACAGACTCTAGACCGTGCGCTTGTATGCGTGTTCATGTGTTCAAACCAGGACTCTTCCTGGTCATTTTTTCAGTCCAGTGTTATCATAGGCAAGCACATAACATAGTTGGTTTAGCAAACTGATTAAACTTCAGCTTAATAGTGGTTTGATGTTTGCTCCTAGACCTTCAAGGAGGAGGTGTTTCTGAAGCCTCACCATGTCAGTTTATAGGAGCCTTTTTCATTTTTACTATGTACTTGGTCACTTTGTGCTTTAATCTTGAATAAGATTAAAGCATAGATTATAGCTTAAATAATATATCTCCCACTTTGTATTAAATCTATGATACATTTCTACTGATCTGTTACTTGTCTTAGCCTTCCTATGCTATCAAATGTATTTTTCAAGGAGTAAACAAGACTTCTTTCTCCCTGTTATGACTTTTTTCAGGAATGGATGGGTTTTTTTAATATGATTACATTGTCTTCATTGATCTCAGGCCTTGAAGGAATCACAAGTTTTGGGTTGTTTTTTTTTTTTTTTTTCCCGATTTCCACAGTTTCACCAACTTCATTTGGGAATTTAAAGAAGTTTTGGTCTCCAAATCCCTGAATCATACAAACTTTTCCACTACATCAAGCTGAAGTCCTCAGTGAAGATAACGTACACTTGTATTTTGCTTAGGATTTTTACCTACTTGTATTTTGTTTAGGATGAAGAAAAACAGGATTTTTTACGCTGGTTCCAAACAGTAACTGATGCCATCTGCTGGCTGCTCGGTGGCCATATTCAGCTAGCAGCATGTGGTAAGGGAAAAGGAAACACGTAAAACACTTTGAAGTTTATTTATGGCAAATACAGGTATCAACTATTAAGCTAATCCCCACCTAGTTTTCTAAATTGGAGTGGATGTTAAATCAGCTTCTTAGAGTAGTCCACTCAGCAGAAACAGCAATATGGAAAATGGCTAAGGTCCACAAAAGGGAAATACTAAGGAGTTTCCCTTCTAGTATTTTAGAGGCAAACATTAGAAGTGTTTTCCTATAATTTTCCTTTGTAATTTTGCACCTTAAAAATAGTTTCCTGATAAGATACAGTTCATCTTTTTACCTGTGTGTGGTTGACATATGCAGAAATTTGGTCAGAGTACACTGCTCACCCTGAAAAGGGGATAGAGTTGAAAACAGATTTATGAAGTTGTTGCCATGATGTGAAATTTTACAGATATTTAACAAACTTCATTATACATTTCTGACCAAAATAAGCTTTCAGTTCAACCAGTGTTAAGCACACTGATTTTAAAAAGCAGAATTTGTTTTTGTTTCTGATATAGAGCAAAAACCTGAGGATCACAAGATACGTAACTAACTAAAAACACATGTGGCCAGAAAGATTACTAAATATGTATACAGTGATACACTGGGATTAAAAAGGTGGTGCTGTAATGACATCAGTGAACTTGTATTAAATAAGCCTGGTGTAACAAACTGTTGAGGTTGAAGTCCTTATCTTTTCTGTGTATTGTTGCCACAGTGATAATTCCACTGTTGTAATAAGAAACTGGTACTCATGTAACATAAAAGGTCTTAAAGCTTTTATTCCATTGCAACACCAGTGCCTGAGGGATATCCAAAGGTAGAAAAAACAGGACTTAACATGTTTTTTGGATGTTGAAGTAGTTTACTTATGCCTGTAAGTTTCACTGTGAAAATTATAAAAGAGGGATTTTGTTCCAGAAACAGCATCTGACTTTACTTGCTGTGACTTACGTTCCATAATAAAGTTTGTTTGGTTTATGGTATTTTCAAGTCTGGTTCTGATTGAGTGATTTCTTGTTTACTTGGTTTTGGTTTGTTTTGCTTTTGCAGTACTGCAAAATGATCACTTCCTGCAGTTGTTAATAACAGATGATGTTGAAACAGCAGTTCTAATGATGTCTGTTTTACACAATCTTTTGAAGGTCAATAGGTTAGTAGTTTTCATATCATTGTTTTCTTCTGAATTTTAAAACTCAGTTCATTACTGTTTGGTAAAATAGAATTTATTCATGTACAAGAATTGTGTTGGGTTTTTTCCTTAGTCTTTGTTGTGGAAGTAGAAAAGAAGAAAATAAAAGCTATTTTCTTTATTTTGTTAAATTGAGGGAATGAGAATCAGTTGATTGAAATAGTAGTACTGCCTGCATCAGATTGCTGGTCCAGCTAGCTGGGAATGTGTGCTTGTTGAATGCCTGACTTATCTAAAATCAAGTCACTGTTAAAAAGCTCATAATTTTAATTAACACTTCAGTTCTGCCCCGTCTCCCCCTCCCCTTTTCTTTTTCTTCTTAAAGTTCTGTCTTGCTCCAGGTTGGTGAAGAGACCCTTCACTCTGTTTTGGATGAACTGGTTTATAAGCTTTCAGCTACCACCAATCCTGTCATAGGAAATGCTGCTACAAAACTGCTATTGGTGGTGGCAAAATTTTGCAAGCAGCTTGTGAAGTTACTCACAACTCGCTACAAAGGTTTGTAAACATGCATGGCAGCAATAACTTGACCTCTTACATTCACTGTGAAAATACGAAGATGGAGGTTTCCCATCTCGTATGGGATAAGTACCCACTACGTATGGAAACTGCAATGCCATGTTGGTGGTTTTTAATCCCTTCTGTTCATTTTCATTGTAGTTTAAGGTGCCACACCTCTTCCTGTTTCTTAGATTTATTGTCTTCTGTGTATTGAGGACTCTGCATGTGGCAACTTGTCTCTTAAAGCTGCTATTCATCACTTCCAACTTGATGATCTTTCTGTGTGATGTTCTGCATCTCTTTTTTTCCTGTGCAGGTTGGATATTGAGAGATCCTAGTAGCGGGGGTGCCTGTTACTGCCCCAGTAAGAGCCGGGTATCAGACATCTGCCAGTGTGCTAGGCTCACTAATCCAGAACCATCAAAGTTTTACTTAAAGCCAGCTTCTGTTACAGGTCTGCCAATCTGATAGGTGCTGTTCTGTTACTGAGATGACACCTGTGGTTTTATATCCAAGACTGGAATGAATTTTTCCAGTCATTCACAAAATTGGCTTATTGTTTTGTCTCAATGCCTTTAGATGAGTATGCATATAATTTGCTCCATGTTATTCATTAGTTTATGAGGTGTCCCATTTAATGTTTCTGTCTCTAGCCTAGCAGGGAGATCCAGGAAACCCCTTTGTCCTCTGTCATGCCCTTGGAGACTAAAAAAGAGGCTTTGATGTTTGCCAGGTCTTTTATATTCTAGATGGTATTAATGGTCAAAACTACTTGTGGAGAGCCTCCAGTCTTTGGGGACAAGGACAGTGAGAAGTGGGTATGCTAGACAAAAAGGTCAAATTCCCTTTTTCATGTTTGTATTGACTATTTATTAGGCAGTACCAGCCAGATAAACTTCTGGACCAGACTGGCAGCTTTCACATCCTTTTGGCTACAGAAATTGAGAGAGGAGAGCTTCCTATCAGTATGAAATTAAGTATAAAGTGCCTAAATCTAGCGTCACATTGCACCTTTACAAGAAGCTGATGTGATAATCTGATCATCCCAACTGTAGCACGCTGGCTGGTCTGAAGAAATGCATGTCTCCATCAGAGGCTTATGCTTTATTTTGCTGTAGAATCACAACATGCCACAGTCATGTAGAGACTCTTCATCTCACTTCTGTGCATGTATCCTCTTTCCATTAAGGAAAACAAACAAACAAACAAAAACGCACCCAACTTTTTTTTTTCTTTTAAAGTTAGAGTCCTTATGCTAGTTTTCACTCAGGCTTTGGGATCCTTTGGATAGTTTGAGAAGTAGCAGAAACAAAGAAAGCATTACAGCTTTTTCACAAGCTGGCTATCTCCATTGAGGTAACTTGGCTTCACAGTGGCTCAGAGCTGTTGGCAGTGTGAGGTACTTCAGTGCAAGCTTTCAGTGGCAGCCTGCTGGAGGTGAGGACATCACCTGACTCACATCTCCAAGACTAGCATGGTCTTTACATTGGGTTTCTGGGAGAGTCTGGTCCTTATGTCTGTGTGTGTTGACACAACTGAGAGGCACACTTGAGGTCTCCCTGTCAGTAGCTGGAAGGTCCATATGGCTGTACTTCTGTACAGAAACTGACATATGGTTCCATCAGACCCATAGGACTTCTGCCTTGTGTAGCCAGGCTGTGCAGAGCTCAGGCAGCCATAGGGCACCCCCTGACTCTGTCTGAAGTCTCACCTGTTTCTTTTCTGAAGAAGTTAAACTATCATTGTCTTTCCAAAATGGTGCATGTGTAATAGAAGAGACGTACCATTTCTGTTTGTGTGAAGGACTTTGTGCTCCATATCCAGATCCATGCATATAATTACACGTGTGTGTTGGAGTTGTCCAGTTCATGCATATGCTTATGACAGTGACTTGAAGAGGAAAAGTTGAATCAGCAGTTCTTTCAGGAGGCTATCCAAACATGTGTCTACTTCCTGCCCCCTTTCCTTTTACATCCAACTCGCTATAGAGCTTTCAGCCTCTGGTATTTGTGTGATACAAAGCTAAATAGCACGTTACTGTCTTTGTATTCTCTGTGCATCACAAGGAGCATGCATGTGTGTGTATTGTGGGGAGAGCACAAATGTTCTTTTTAGCTACTGCAAACCTAAAAAGCTGTTTTGCCTCAGGGATCGGATGCACACGTATTCACAGTTAGACTGAGCTGTGCAGATAAGACATCAAAGAATTCCAGTTATAAATAATTTTTTATTATGCAAAATACAAAAGCAGTGCTGATAAAACCCAGCACTTGCATGGTACTTTGCATCCTTGTAGAACCTTAAAATGACTTACTGGTAAGACACCAAAAGTACATTGATAATGTAGCTGCCAGTTATGTAGACACGAGAGATAGTGCTGTGGACATACAAAACTATGGTTACGGCATTATACTTCTCTGTGATGGCTGCAGCACCCGATATTCGTTGATAATAACCTGCCTTGAAACACAAAGATGACTGATTGATGGTGTTCAGCTCTACTGTTCCTGTGCACGTAGAATCAGATTTGATTTTTTTTTACTTGAAAATTGTTGGATTGAAATCCTGAAAATTAAAAATCACCTTAGCAGTGTCACATGCTGCTTCTCTCTCTTTCTTAGGATTAAAAGGGCTTTTAAGTAAACAGTGGACTGGCAGAGGATTTGACAGGGATCTTAGTCAACTTCTGGATCTGCTGTACTTGGAACAATCCAATGGAAAAGGAGAAGTGCAGGTGCTGAAGTTTAATGAGACTTTTTATGTGAAATCCTAGTTACATGTTATTTATGTATGTTTGGAATGGATTTACTCTATCACTTTGACACTTTTCAAAGCCTAGTTTACTTTTTCACTATATTAATGGACTTCAAAATTTCATAGCTATTTTGTTTCCCCTTCCATCATTTTAGAAGGCATCAATAAATTGCCCAACGATTAAGGAACAGTGACCTGAGAAATTGACTGTCTGTTGAAGATTCATTGTATATTTCTATACAACCGTAGCTGGGGGGGGGGGGGGGGAGGGG
>NDXB01019552.1:51967-78669 GCA_002631895.1 Agapornis roseicollis
TGAGAGGGGGGGGGGGGGGGGAAGGATGGATGGATTATTTTTGTTAAATATAGACCAAAAATAACTGTGTCTGCTTTTTTCACATCAGTATTATAAATTTAGATCTCTCAATTCTTGGCAGCATTCACGTAGAATCAAGTCATATAGAGGAAATGCTCAATAAGAACAGCTGGGGTGTGTTCCCTATACATGAGACAATGTATGTTCTACAAACCTCTTCACAAAATTTTACATGCAGGTTTCTCAGAGATAACGCTTTAAAGGCAATCAGGTTATAGCTGTAGAGATCTGCTTTCATCTTCAACAGAGCAGTGTGTTCTGTGGTTTTGTTGGGGTTTTGTTCGCTTCTTTGTTTGAGGGTTTTGTTTGTTGTGGGTTTTTAAGAAATCCATTTAAAAATAAAATTGATTTTTTTTTTTTTGGTCATGCTGCAAATGTGACATTTTTCCTCTGCTCATTCTCCAAACTTGTCTTTCTGCCCTCTCTAGAGTAGGTATTTTGATTGAATCACCATTTGAAATATCAAGTGTTTCAGGTGTTTTAAATACAAATTTCTAACATTGTTTAATGCAGCTAATATGTACTTTATGTTTGTGCTGTAGATTCATTTGTTTCCCACAGAGAGCATCACTCCAGATGATCAGATTACGTGCCTTTAGAGGAATACAGGGTTTAGGATAGCTAACTGTTTTACAAGACCTGATGTTCCTCAGGCTGTTAAAAATACTAGATTTTGATGCATTTGAAAATAAGTCTTTTTGCCAAATGTTGAGATTGTTCCAAATACACAAGCATTAATAGTGGGGGTTTTTTATGCAGAGAAAATATTCTACCAACTGCTTTATTCATTTCAGAGGCAGCATCAAGCAGCTTGTATAATCCAGGCTATGTGGAGGGGATTTCAGACAAGGAAAAGGCTGAAAAAACTACCCCAAGCTGTGACTACTTTACAAAGACACTTCAGGTACAGTATGGTTTTGTAAAAAGCACTAAAGAGAAGGATTAGTAGGAAGGTTTGGTTTAGTTTTTCTCAGGTTACAGAGTAACAGGAAGAATTTGGCTCATGTAATCCAATGTCCTTTTTGAAGTAGGGCTTACCAAGAGTTCCTTCCTCTTGAAGATGCCTTTTTCCAGTCAGCTGTTATTTCTGAAACATAAAGGTAATGCAATGCCAGTATGAGCTGTTTCACTACAGATTCTTGTAGCAGAAACATCCAAAGTGTGCTTTTCCAGCAGGACCAAACTGCCACTTCTGGTGCCAAAAGCTCCAACTGTCCCTTTCCCAGCTGCCAAACTTCTCTGTGAAAGAAAACTTGGGTCTCTGACACTTTTATATGTTTTCTGTGTAATTCTGGCACATGGGAAACTAAAAGCATGCCACTCTGTAGCATGGGATTGCACTAAACAGAATTAGAGGATGGTGTACTGGTAGTGGAACAGTTAACTTGTTCACAGTTAACTTGACACAAAATTCCACCATAAATTGAATGTGGAGCAGTCCTGGAGTTTCCAATCTGCTATGCCAAGGTGCTGCAGAAACCAAAGCCCATAGTGCTTGCATAGTACAGTGCTTGCAAGACCTTGTTCCTCATTAATATTTGAAATCTCTCTCAGAAGTGGGGTCATTTCAGTGACCTAGAAATAGTATCCTCTGACTTGGAGCACCAGAGAAGAATGAAGCTACATAAATGATTCTTGTCTTACTTGAAACAGGATTTCAGCAGTAATGTTAGCATGTTAGGCTAACTCCTGAGAAATGTAGTGTGAATTTAACATAGGTCAAGAGTTCTAAATCAAGTTCAGATTCTATAGCAGTTTTTTTCAGCCTTTTTTTGCATATATTGTGCATTACCATGTCAAAGCTAGATTCTAAAAATCAATTAGTCAAATCACATTGCGTTATGATCAAGGTGTTAGAAAGCAGACAGTTATGATTTGTTGTCTACACTGGCATTAAGAAGATACTGGACTATCTAGGATGTCATCTTTAAATACTGGAAGGTTTGCAGGGACAAGTATTGTGCCTATGGAGGGCCATTAGCTACTCCAACTTTTGTGCTGGAATACCAAGGATACCGTCCTTGTCACTCCTTTCTACTGCACCATACACTTTGAGGCAGTATTCCTGCTCTCATCAGGCACCTTGCAAGCCTGCGGTGAAAAATCAAAGCCCAGCAAACATGAATGATGGGCTGAGAGGAAGGGTGGTGAGGCTGTCGGCAGTCAACAAGCTACTTGACTTTCCTGTGTCATGTTTCCAGCATGCCTCGTAAGTAGTTCTTGAGTCATTTAAATGGACTTCTGAATATGTTTGTTTAACGTTGAGAGGAATAGAAATGTATTCATATCCTTGCAGTTGTGTGTTTATGGCTCAGTCAGTCCCAGTGTACTATGTAAATAGTACCACTGAGTAACTGTACCACTCCAGTGTTGATTTTTTCTGTCTAGGTCAAAGCTGCAGTTAGTGTTATGCTGAAAACTAGTGTAAGTACGACCTCAGAAAAGCTTTCAAGAGGTCCTTTTAATTTTTAAGAGTGAGGGTTTGATTATATTCACAGATATATTTTACAACAAGTATGTTTAAATATTCCTGGGGTTGCAACTCCAAACTCGGCTCACCTGCAGCTGCAGTGGAACATCTTACAGTCTGCATGTTACATTTTAGAGGGGTGATCAGAGGGAAGCTGATCTGTGCAATGAACTACTGAAGGAAGCTTGGATCTTATTCTCTGTATGTTTTGCTTCTGTTCAGAGGCATTTCTCTGTCAGTGTAGTCTTGTGCAAACAAATACATCTTATTATTAGGAGGAACAGAGAATGAAGAAAAGCATGTGTTTTGCAGATTTCACAGGAAAGAACCAGTATCAAAGAAATATTTGAATACCTGACAGACACTATTGGTAGTTTCACAGATGCACATCTGAGAAGTTCATGAAACATTCTTGTGGTTTCCTAGCTAGTGGAGCTGATAAAAATGTCTAGGGGAAATTATTAATGTCATCTAGAGTCCTGTCTGAACCTGTGACATCATTCCACTTAGAAGTGTAATATGTGCTGCCTGGGTTAAAAAAACGAAGATTTAGAGCTCTAATTCACACAGATGTGGTGGCTAAAATTTCCTGAAGATCGTTCTGATGTAATCACATGTGTCATGATCTGTCTTGGTAGGTAGCTGTGTGGGCACACTTCAAGTATGCATTACTATCATAGAAGTATAACTGTGTCACAGTTCGTGATGGAGGTTCTTTCATCAGTTAGGGCCAGAACTTTAAGTCCAGATCATCAATTTTACACACTAGCTCCCACCTCACTTTTCCCCACCCAGTTGCAGAGACTGAGGAGAAAGTATGGTTGGGGAAAATTATAACTCAATTTATACTAGTGATGGGGAACTTGTAACTCAGTAGTACTGTGAGTCTAAAGGTATGTGACATGCAGCAATACCAAATTTGCTGGACATTAGTTCTAGTCTAGCCTTTTTAATCCTTTCTGGCACCCTTTAGGCTTGTGCTCTGTCCATCTGTCCTTTTTCCTAGTGCTTTAGGTGCTCCTTTCGTTGTCTCTGCAAGAATCCTAGAGGAGAGCAGAACTCAGGGCTGTGGGCTCAGTGAGGCTACTGAGGCCTTGAGTGAGCAAGTGATTTTGCTGCAGTAGGAGAAGAGGAGGGGTCACATCATTACCTTATTGTGGGGTAAACTTGTAAAGTTTTAAGCCTGAAGCTGCTAATGAGGTCAGGTCCATCAGGATGAGAAGGGGTAGTGAAGGGAGGGGGAGTCCTGGCTCACAGACGTTCATGTGTCACTGAGGTGGTGTTGAATTGGTCTTGGTAATTATGGGTACCAATATATCCATATAGTTAGTATTAACGTAGTGGTCTATATATTAATATGTTAGTGTATATATAATTGATATACAGGTAACTTAAACACTCTAGGGACAGTTACAGAATTTTCAGGTACCTCATCCATGAAACATCTGCTGGGGCTTTTCCAATGGCAGTCACAGTAGGGCAACATCCTAACATCAAATTGCAACAAGTAGTACAGAGCAGGATGAAATCACAAAAAAATTTTTTCCTGGTGTTCTGTTTACAAAGTTGATGGAGAAAATGCATCACTCTGTCTTTCCTGGAGAAAAAAAATCCCTCCAAATTGAAGAAGCAAGCCTTAACAGCAACATTCTGATCTACCCTTGCAGTCAGTACAAAAGGAAAGCAGGTGCCATGCATGCTGATGGATGCACTAGAAAAGGTACTAGGGCACCTGGCTAATGTTGGTTTACCTCTTCCTCAGATGATGGAATCAAAATTGGTGTTCTAGTTAGTGCTGGCTGTGAATGTCCTGTGTGGAGCATCATTCCCTTCTGGGTCCTTAGAACTTTGTCTTAAGTAAAAATATATGCTCTGGTTTGATACGAGGTTTTGTGACTGACTCAGAGTTATTCATGACTGTAGATTGTGTGGTGATTTGTTAGCTTGCAGGTGATTTCTCACCATTTGGTTTGGTCCTGCAGCCAACATCTGGGATGGCAGATTATTTTGTGGATTTCCTCCCTCAATGCTGGACCATATAACACAAAGAGAAAGAGAGATTCTTTTAAGGTGCATACAACTTAAGCTAATTTTCACATATTTGTGTATTGCAGAGCGAAACGGGAACAGGAGCTGCAGCATTTGAAAAAGCAGAAGGAAGATGAGGCTCTAAAACTGCAAATGCAACTTCAGAGACAGAGGGCCATGAGACTGTTCCATGAACGACAGCTGGCCTTACTGAAAATAATCCATGCCAGTATGATTTATATTTAAGCTATATTAGAAGATTAAGCTGTCTCTGTCTCCTTATGAACAGTTTCTTCAAATTATTTCCTAATCTTGGGTGTATGTTTGCACTGCAGTCTCACTGTCTCTTCTCCTGACCCAATTACCTGACAGAGAACATGCTAATTCTGCAGGGGCTCAGTAACTACTGATCAAAATCTGCTGCCTTCAAAACAGTGCAGGAGAAAGGGAAGATCCAGTTTTCTTGGGTTACAAAGCAGCATTGCAGCTACAAGTCCTTGAGACATAGAATCATAGAATAATTAGGGTTGGAAAGAGTCTTACAATCATCCAGTTCCAACCCCCCTGCCATGAGCAGAGACACCTCACACTAAACCATGTCTCCCAAGGCTCTGTCCAACCCAGCCTTGAACACCACCAGCTTTATTAGTACTATCCAGTTTAAATAGAGTAAAAATGTAACTTGTTAAGAGAACCCAAGCCACAGTCTCATAACTGTAGTTTTGTTACATTTGTAGGTCAGGTAGATAAGTACATGGAGGAAATGGAGGGGAAATCAGCATTAACTATCCAGAGATTCTGGCGAGGATATAGAGCAAGAAGAAATTTCCATCAACAGAGACAATCTCTTAAGGAGTATAAAGCAGCTGTTGTCATCCAGAGAGCAGTACGTATATACTTTGTTCTAACATTCTATAGAACTGAGTGGATTATTGCAATGCCTCAGAAAGCTCTGTTTATTCTTTTACTGTTAATGTAGCCATAATTTATTAAAAAATTATTCAAAGGATGACAGTCTAGAGTTACGGGTTGCTTTGACATGTTACACCCTGCATAGATTACAAAGCCTAATACAGACTTGTAACTAAAATATAAGAGCTGCCACTATGAAATGTAATGTTGGAATTTCACCATTGTACAGCTGAGTCAGTAGTTTATTATGAGTGTTCTTAGTGTTTCACACTCTTGCTGACCATTGTATATTGTCTTTTCAGCATCACAGCCACGCTTATGCTTTAACAGATGCAGGACTGGAACATTTTTCATTCATTAATTGATTACAAGCAAAGTGATAAGACAAACCTCTTGTCTGTGTTTATCATATTCTCTTATATTCTTTACAAAGGCTTGTAAATTCCTGGAAAAACGAAGAAGAAGAAGATCTCTTTCTCCTTGGAAAGATCCCAAGGGACTGACTGATGAGCAGAGACTAGCTTTGCAGCAGAAGGTGGATGACTACATCAAATTGCATCCGGTCTGTTTCTTAGTCATTTCATAATTTGCATTAATGATGCAACATTAAATACTGTAGAGATGAAATATCGTCAGCTTCATAAATTCAAGATAATACATATGAGGTATGCATAAATTAACCCTGATTGTTTGACAGCAAGACACTGAGATATTGGGGATTTTAACCATTAATCTAATAAAAAGGGTCAAAGCAAACTGTAATTGGAAATTTATGTACTTGATGATGGATAGCTTTGGAAAGAGCTGCAGAGGAAGCAAAGTTACTGAGTTAACAATTAAGAATAGGATTTGCATTCCTTATTTAGACATTATTCTGCCCCCAAAAGATTTAAAGTAACCAGCTCCTAA
Organism: Agapornis roseicollis; assembly: GCA_002631895.1. NCBI lineage: Eukaryota > Metazoa > Chordata > Aves > Psittaciformes > Psittacidae > Agapornis > Agapornis roseicollis. Next base: position 58,347 of record NDXB01019552.1, read on the forward strand.
TGGTAATAAACTGTTATTCTCCTGCAGGCTTCCCAAATGTCAGAAGAAAGGAGTAAAGAATTACATATGCAGGCCCAGGAAAAGCTGACACAGTTCATGCTGAGGAGCAGACTGGATCAGAGAGCAGCTCAGCGAAGAGAGACGTTGCTGGTTCAGGTCAACACTGATGTGGAGCTACTAATGAGTATGTGACTCTTCTGGTCAAGGTTTTAATTACCATTTGGATTAAACTAATTTAGAAGGAAAATTAGAGGGAATGGTGGTAAAGCCTCATTTCAAAACTGAAATGTCTTTCTTCCTGTTCCATATGCCTTATCTTGATATTTAGGCTTTGTTAGAGGTTACCAAAGCATTGCTACATGCTAAGTGTACATACCTGCTTTTCAAGGAACATCTTCTTCTTCTGCTAAAAGTCTCTCTCTGGTATGTTCACACGAAAAGCAATGGCCCTGTAAAACGCATTAAAATTTCTAAGAAGGCAATCTCGCACAAGCCTCCTGTTCTACATTTGTTTTTCTTTGGTCTGTCTTGTTGTAAGCAATCCACTGGTTGAAGCACTCTCACCTTTTCCAGATAAAGAGGGAAATCTTTGAACTATGAATCCTAAGTCATGTTTTCATTTTCTCCAGCCTGGCTTTGTTTGAAGCAGAATTCACTCTTTTGCTATCTTAATTCCAGACAAGTAGCCCAGAATGAGAGTGAAAATAGCAAACTGCAGCCACCAGAGAGCACCCAAGGCAGACAAAATTCATCAAGTTACTGAATTCCATTATTTAGTCTGTCATGTGCTATGTCACTGGAGCTCATCACTCCCTGACCAGGCAAATCAGCAACATACTCTTACACTGGGCTGAGTCCTCCAGGCAAGGAGTTTGCTGCACCAGAGCACTGGAAGCACTCTGCTGATGTCACCTTGCACCAGGAGTGCAGATCCAGCAATAGCGGCCAGGAGCTCCTCTTAAGTCGTATTTTCACAAGAAGTCATTTTGGTGGATGTCACCACTGCACCTGAATAAAAGTCCTGCTTTCTCTCCCTTCCTCTCTGTCCCCCATTGTGTATTTATTTTCTCAGATTAGCTTTAATTTGGATCACTTTTCCAATCAGGTTTATAATGCAAATGTAAAATTGTGATGCCAGCATAGGAAAGGAGTGATCTAGAACAGTGGGAAAGTGGGAGGGTAGTGCTGCTGCTTTTTTTTGTTGTTTGAAATATTCTTAAGACCACAAACAAAAAAATCTTATTTTTACAGGTGCTCCAGGGTTAGCAGAGACCACAGAAAAAGATCTTGATGTCTTTATGAGTCGATCAGTCCCTGTAGCTACCAAGGCAAGACAATCGCACAACACTATGCTGAAATACACTCGCTGGCCATGGTGGAAGAAGCTTGGAGATGAGTTTATGGAAGATGATGTCATTCCTGATGATGATCTAAACTCAGAACTGGGAACTCTATTTATTGGCGGAAGGAAATCCTGTTAGGTAACAGGCAAAAGAATAATTTACTCAACTAGACTCATGGCTTGCACCATGCACTCACGTGTGTGAGATTTTAAGGAAGAAAAATATCTGAATTCTTAGACAAAGCACTGACAAAGACCAAAGCCTTATTTTAGTGCATTTGACTTCTCTTATTAAGAATGTTACTGTACATCCATAATTAGATCCTATTGTGCTGTGTTAAATAGGATTTATATGCTGCAGTTGTAAAAGAGGATATTTTGTAATTTGAATCACTTTAAAAGTAAATTCATAAGCTTTGGGTTTTCAGCTCTTATTCACACTCAGATGCATAAAGAATGAGGCCATTGTAAAAGCCTGGGCTTTGATAAGATGGTGTGCTTTGAGATGAAGATGGTTCAAAACAGACCAAGACACCAACAAGAAGTCAAACAATGAGAAACTGAACATGAGCTGGCTTCAGTGTGTGCTCGCAGCCCAGAAAGCCAACTGTGTCCTGGGCTGCATCAAAAGGAGTGTGACCAGCAGATCCAAGGAGATGATCCTGCCCCTCTGCTCTGCTCTCGTGAGACCTCACCTGGAGTATTGTGTGCAGTTCTGGTGTCCTCAACATAGAAAGGACATGGAAGTGTTGGAACAAGTCCAGAGGAGGGCCACGAGGATGATCAGGGAACTGGAGCATCTCCCATATGAAGACAGGCTGAGAGAGTTGGGACTGTTTAGGCTGGAGAAGAGAAGGCTGGGTGGAGACCTCATAGCAGCCTTCCAGTATCTGAAGGGGGCCTACAGGGATGCTGGGGAGGGGCTCTTCATTAGGGACTGTAGTGACAGGACAAGGGGTAACGGGTTCAAACTTAAACAGGAGAGGTTTAGATTGGATATAAGGAAGAAATTCTTTCCTGTGAGGGTGGTGAGGCACTGGAATGGGTTGCCCAGGGAAGTTGTGAATGCTCCATCCCTGGTTATGTTCAAGGCCAGGTTGGACAGAGCCTTGGGTGACACAGTTTAGTGTGAGGTTGGAACTTGATGATCTTAAGGTCCTTTCCAACCCTAACTATTCTATTATTCTATGAAGCAAGCACTAGGCAGGCTGGATGTTAACAGCAGGGTAAAACAGCTAACTCTGGTTAGCACAGGCAAATTTTGGCCTGAGAAACCTCCATCAGACTCTTGATAGCTACAAGGAAAAAAGCAAGGGAAAGAAAAAAATCCATATTCTTGGATTATGTGTATTTTAGCACAGAATCATGTCCCACGTCTTCCACTAGACCAGGTTGCTCCAAGTCCCATCCAGCCCTGGTCTTGAGTACTGCCAGGGATGGGGCAGCCACAGCTTGTCTGGGCAACCTGTGCCAGTGCCCCACCACTCTCATAATGAGGAATTTCTTCCTAATATATCTAATATATTATTCATATTATCTAATATAAATCTCTAAATACCTTCTTTCAGTTTAAGGCTATTCCCCTTTGTTCTGTCATTACATGCCCTTGTAAAAAGTCCCTCTCCAGCTTTCTTGTAGACCCTTTTTAGGTACTGGAAGCTGCTCTAAGATCTTCGTGGTGCCTTCTCCATCTCCTTCAGCCTGTCTTCATAGAAGTGCCCCAGCCGTCATAGCCCTTCTCTGGCCTCATTCCAACAGGTCCATGTCCTTATGCTGGGGCCCCAGGGCTGAATAGGGTGCTCCAGGTGGGGTCTCACAACAGCACAGTAGCAGGATACCATTACACCAGAAAAACCCTATAGTTAAGGGTCAAAGGCTGCTTGCTGCTTACCAAGGTGCCCAGAGAGAAAGGAGAAGGCAAGGCTGCAGCTGTGCAGCTGGTACCTGCACTACTTTTGAGGTGAGAGGCTCCCAGAATCTGAAGAATTAGATTTTAATTCACTGCAGAGGAGGAGGAAGGGCAGTGATTTCTGCCGGTTACATGTGGGTAACAATATTGGTTCAGCATGTTTGTTTTCCACTCTCTAGAAGGTTTTGAGTTTTAATTTTAGCAGAAAAGAATGGAAAACAAATAAACAGAACTAGCAGGCAGAAGCCCAAGCACATTCAGATGCATCTGATAAATTGAAATTAATAACTGGACAGGTGCCAAGAGGAAGCACTGTGCTCTTGTTAATTTTTTTAATAGAGCTGTGATTTGGAAGGCACTGAATTGGCTCTCAGTTCCTTTCTTGGGGAGGTGACTCCTGGAACAATCCATTAAGTATGTGCTAGGATACTCGCACGTGCCTGTGAAGTCACATGCTGTTCTGCACAGTCCTGCTATTGGTTTTCATCCATGCCTGTAACAAGACAGGAGCTCTACAACCACAAGAGTGGAGGGGCCAGGAGCAGTCCCCAAGTGCTCCAGGGGTTGCCAGGGGATGCCAGAAAGGAGTCACTGCAGGATGCCAGAGCAGAGCTGGGAAATGCTCTCAGATGCTAGTTACTGTAGCCGGCTTGGAGCCTGGGCCAAGCAAGAGATCCCTGAGCAAACCTGCTCCCCCCTTAGCTCACAGGTGAACGAGATTTGGCACAGCTTGGCTCATTCTCCTTTCCAGTCTTCCTACTGGCAATTGATTTCACTGCAACTCCTTTTTGGGATAAAATACCCCTGCCTGAATAATGAGAATAGATGTAGATAGCTGAACAGAAGCATCTCCAGCCCACTACCAGGTGAGCAGTCCCATCTGGATCACACAATCACCCCAAAAAAGACTGTAGGAGAGACCCAGAGCTGAAATGAGTCCAGCCCTGGTCCCACCTGTCTGCTTGTCATAGACCACAAGTACGCCCAGAAAGCTGGGAACTCTTACTCAGGCACAAACATGCAAGACAGGTGGTCATCCCAGTAGGAAAGGGGCAGAATTTGGTCATGCCCAGCAGGTCTGGGCTCTGCCACTGTTGCTGGTGGAGTGACAAATATGGGGGACATGCTGTGACATGAGAAGGGGCAGTGGTGAAACCAGAGCTACGAAGGCGGGAGCTCAGGTCATTAAATATTGATGCCATCTAAGCTGGCCTGTGGGGGCGATTTAGCTGAATTGCAGGTTTCTGTTGCTCTGATAAATTGGACCAATTTGTCATGTGGTTTTGTTTCTTCCCTCTCCTAAGTAAAGCTATATGGGAGCATTGCTGCAGCTTCAGCAGCAGCAAACAATCTGAAAAACAAAATGCTCTGATGGATATGGATAAAAAAGAAGGGATGATGACTGTTCTTCTGCTGAAGGTGCCACCAGAGTCATGAAGCAGGAAGAAGGCTGCAAAGGAACAATGAAAAAATCACTCTGCCCTTCTGGAGCTGGAGAAAAAGCAGTGTGCTCTGCTGGCTCCTGCAATGGAGGAAAATTCCTGTTTATGCAGGCAGATACTTTTGCTTTTAACCCAGCTTTAGCTGTAACTGGACTCTGCAAACAACAGGATGGTCATCTCCAGTAGAGACAAAGGCATGTGCTTGAGACTATGCTGCTAAGTCCAAGGGCGTCTCCTGGCTGTAACAGGAGCTCTCAGCTCTCCTATCTGCCAACAGGAGATAGCTCCGATGCTATTTCACTGCTTCTGTCCCCGTCTTCTACTGCTGATTTCCATGGAAGCAGAAACTGGCACTGACATCTGCTCTCCACCACAGATTATCACATACATCAAGTACAAGAAATGAAAGCTTTCTCCCAAAAGTGAAACTGGGGCTACTATAAATTAGCATACATCACAAAAGGAGGCAGCTCTTGTAAAGGGAGCTGCAAAGATCATTGCAATAGGTCTCAAGGTTCTTTGTGCACAGTAACACTAGGTCATCCTCTGGGCATCCTTGTGCACAGTGAAAATCTTGTTAATAAAGAGATTGTTTACTAAACAAATGATATAAGGTCCCAGATTTACCAAGAGCAATTAAAGGATGGATGCCTCCTGGCCACTCTTCCCTGCCCTCCCTGAAGGCAGAGATGGAGATGCTCCCGCTGACTTCCGAGGACAGGATGCAACATCCAGAACTGCCGTCAGGATACTGCAGCCCTCGCAGTTTTTCCCAGCTATGCTGGAGGACTCCTCTGTGACACTGAGCACATTCTGTCTCTGCCTCTGTCCTTTCCTCTCTCAGATGAGGCTTACTGAGGAGGTTTTGTGTGGTGCCTTTGTAATTTAAGAGCCACAGTGGAGGATGTTGTGTGAGCCCAGGGTCACTGAAATCCCTTTATACGAAGGTGAAATGGGAATTTGCCAGGCCCCAGAAAGAAAACAAATTTATATAATCAGATGTTGGACACACAGAAAGAGCTTAGGGTTGCATGCAGTTCTTCTCTGCAGAATTTAGTTCTTCTGCATTCAATTATGTCCTCAAACAGAAGCAATTTCTTTGCCTCCTTAATAAAACCCATGAAAGGGAGCAAATCTTATCAGGGAAACTTCATTTAACATGTTTCACCAATGCAGAACCTGCCTGTTCAGAACAAGGTGAACATACATATGTACAAGATAAATAATAAGTAGCAGCTCAATGCATGATAGAGCCAGTGAACTGCAACACTTAATCTAGAAACAATTAAAGCAACCATGGAGTTTGCCAAGTCCTTACTGCCTGAAAGGGAAGAGGCATCCTAATTGGCATTGCTGCTCCTAAAATTAATGACAAATTAAAGACCTTCGAATGCAGGATACAACTCATTTCCACACTCAGGAGCAGGGGAAAGTGGAGGCATTACCACTGCCTTAGCAGCTCCACTGGTTTCAATGAGACTGCCCCTTATGTGTAAAACCTGTGACGGGAAGATAGCCACCAAAGTAACCAAAGCCAAGTCTGCTGTAGGAAGAAAGAACATGCAGTCTGTGACCCGGTACTAGGGACTTCGAGGTGCTCAACCTCAGGAAAAGCTATTGGATATGGAAAATGAGGGATGCCAAGCACGGTAAGGGGAAGCCGACAGATAACCCAAGCCAGGCTGGGAAACCCCAGGCACCCGCGGCAAGGAGGGGTGCAGGGCTGTTGCGGGACACCAGCCCCGCTGCGGGACACGCACCAGCCCCGCTGCGGGACACGCACCAGCCCCGCTGCGGGACACGCACCAGCCGTGCTGTCCTCACAGCCCCGCGCTCCCCTCCCCGCGGCCGTTACCCCACCCGCGCCGCAAGCGCCACCGCCGCGCGCCCGCCGTTGCCGTAGTGACGGACTAAGCCGGGGCCTGTCTGCGGCGCGGCGGGCGCAAGAGGGGGCGGGCGGCGGCGGGCCGGCGGCTCGGCGCTGCCGGGGCATGCACAACAAAGGCGGAAGGCGGCGCGTCCCGGACGGGCTCCGCAGGTAGGCAGGTGCGGGCGGGCCCCTCTCGGCTGCTGCAGCCGCAGCACGTCCCCTCCGCCGTACCGCCAGGGCAGTTCTCCTCAGGGAAGAGCGACCCTGCGCGCGGGATGCAGCCTCAGCCGCGGTCCGGCGCCGCTCCGCTGGGGCGCGGGGCTGCAACAAAGGCAGATGGCTGCGTGCCGCGGAGGGCTGCGGGGCTGGCGGTGACCCCCGTGCCTCTGCCCGGCTCCTGGCCCCCTCCGCGGCGGAACCGGGCGCAGCTTTTATGTACTTATTTGTCCGTTGGGTGCCGTTGCCCGTGTCCCTCTGCCTGCCCCCGGTACAACGGCTAGCTCCGCGCCCAGCCCGGGCAGCGCTGCGGGAGCGGGCACACGCGCACACGCAAACCCTTCCCCGCTGCCACCTGCTCGCTGCCGGGGTCCCGCATGCCCCCCGCTCCCTGCCTTCGCTGGCTCCTCACTCCCAGCGCTCGGCCATGGCTCTCGCTGTTGCAGAAGAGCGGCCCGAAGCGCTCTGCTCTGCTGTGGGCGAGTCGTTGGCTGCTGCCCTCTGTGCGCAGCGCTTCAGAGAACGCCCCGGCTTTTTCTCTCCGGGTCCTAGAACAGCAGCCGCAGGGGCTACTTGGCAAATTGGCGTGTTAGAGCCTTTTAGATACCATAGGGCTTTTGTGCCGTGCAAGGTGGAATATTGTGTGCTGGTAGGGTATTAGGCTGAGTTTAATTGTTGTAAGGGGTAGCTGAGCAGCGCTTAGCTCTCTAAACCTGCAGGGTGCAAGTGAGTCATTTCTCAGTTCATTTCCATGTGATTCATAACGTTTTCAACTCCAGGATGCATTTTCCCAAATTTGTATAGGTTTTCGTACCTGAGCTATTAGCAAGGACATCTGTTTGAATCCATAGAGGCTCGAGGTTTACTGCATCACTGAAAATAGTAGCTGTAATAGAATTCCCTGGAGTGAAATCTATTAAAACCTGTTCCTACCATTATATTCACGCTGCAGCAAAGCAGCACTGGGTACATCTACACTTTTGTCTTCCCTTATTTCCCAGTCATTGTGTTACCGAAAAGCATTATAAACAACTCTCCATCGTTTGTTGGCATTCTGGTAAGGCCTGGGGCCTTGGTAACGGTTTCTTCCTTTCACGGCTGTCAAAATGCTACACAGACATCAGTTAAGACTGAGAGCTCATTTTACCGAGGAGGAGCTGACCAGAAGCTTAGAAAGATTTAAGTCAAATCTAGAAGCGAAGTCATCATCTCAGAGATCCTAAGTAAGCCCTCTGTTTAGGGAGCTCTTCCCCACCTGCTCTAACAAAATTCTCACTGGCTGCTCCAGAAGGTGTTGTGGGCACTAACAGGCCATGTACGCTCTGGGACTTTGAAATGTTGCTCTTGTGTATTGCAAAAAAGTGTGTGCCTTCAGTGCCACACTGTTGAGAAGAATGGTTTCTGATTAGACCAAGTCTCTGATTGTTCTTTGTTTTGTACTGGGGTAGAATTGAAGAGCTTCATCATGGGTGAGGGTGCATTAGGCAAGGCATTGCACAGCCAGACAGCAAAGCATGCACACAGCTGATGAGCTAAATACAGAAAGCCTACATATCTGCCATGAATTCTTTGTCAGACTTCATCACAAAAGAGAGAAGGTCTCTCCTCACTAGGACTCTCTTTGAAAGGCATTTTTCCAAAACCAAAATAAGCAGCTCCTATTGTGACTGTAACTCTGAAGACTCCTGGTTTTGAGTCTGTCCATTTGCTTTCATGGCCCATACAGGAGATGGGCTGTCTTTGAGATCCTTCCTTCTGCATTGCTGATGTTGATCTTTAAGGCCTTTAACTGGGGAACCCCAACTGCAGCCTTGGATTTTGAGCTTGCTGCCCTTGCTGCCTGTAAAGCACTGCACCAAACAATAATGGTAGCTCAAAGCATTTACAAAGTTTTAAGCTTCTTAAACTTCATCTGTGTCAGAGAAGCCTACTGCACAGTATGTGATAATGTACAGCTCCCAGTAGTTCCAGGTGGATGGCAAGCACCAGATTGAATGCTTTTATGGCTTTTCTGGGTTTAATATCTGTTGGTGCTTGCAAGCCTGATCTATTTTTACACAGTGTTCTAGAAATCTTGTTTTCTTAATATTAAAGTTTGTAGGAAATCAAGTTCAATACCATCCCCTCAGCCCCAACCACCTTGGTGCTGAAGTTACAAGGAGCGTTGTTCATTGCTGTCAGGCAAGACAGTTTGTTTCCTTTCAGAGGACAGCTCTTGTAGAGAAGAGAGAGCAAGCACAGCTCCAAGGCCTCTATGGCTGGGCATCAGCCAATTACTGTCATGTCAGATTAGCTCTATGGCACATTAGCACTCATTTATGTTGGTACAAATGCAGCATGACTGTTCTATAGTATTGATGGAATTATTGTCTTCACAGTATGGCTAATTGAAAGGGAGGTTCTGATTACAAAACCATGGACTTCCAAGGTGATTCTTTCTGCTGCTTCTGTATGGGCCAGTTTTAAACTATGAGGAAGAAACGTATTACTGGAAGACACAATCTGGTTTTTCTTTATCACTGATGCAGTTACCTTTTAGACAAGCTCTAGGGGGAAAAAAAACCCCAAACAAAACAAAACGACCTGTATCACAAAAGAAACAGGAAAAACTTTGTTTTTTACCACCTTGCCATGATCCTGAATTAGTAGCCTATGCTACTGTAGCTACTTTTTGACCTCTGAGAAAAGCTGTTACCTGCCTGTACTCTGAAGAAATCTAGGCCTTGAAATCAGCATTAAGATTTCCTTAGCTGCCACTGCAGCATGTGTGTTCTCCTTGTCCAGAGCAGCTTGGTAGCAGCAGTCGTGGGTGTTTGTGAGATGAGGAGGCATCACGTGCAGCACTCTGTAAGCCAGAACTGTAAAATTGTCCACAGCTTCGTGACTTTCCTGCTTGCACATCACCTGCTGACATTCAAAGGGTGCTCCTGTTTGTCTCTGAATAAACTGGGCACCTCTGGCCTGAATCCCCACAAGTTTTGCAGTCCCTGTTTCATAATAAGCTCAGCCTCAGCTTCCAGCTGGTTTGCAGTTCACAGCAGCTCTTACGGCTGGTTTCTGGCAGCCATTATCCCCTTTCCAGCATAGGAACAGCTTCAGCCCTGAGTCCTGGGAGAACGAACAGGGCTGGCGGGATTACAACAGAATAGAAAATGGGTGTATGGGCACAAGGAAGGTAGGCTGAGAACATATGTGACAAGGGGGGGGGAAATTAAATGACAGCTGGGAGGCACTGCAGATCCCTAGGCTTTGTGGGACCCTAGGTAGATCAGATAGGATGAGAAAGGAGGGAGGGCAGGAGCCCCACAGCTTGTGGATCCTTCGCAGGGTGAGGGATCTCCTCTGCTGCTAGGGATGGATTGCATTCCTGCTGCCAGCCCACTGCCTAGACTTCAGAGCTGCTCAGCCAGCCCTGTGTCACTGCAGAGTGCCAGGCAGCATTTGATATTTTCAAAACACTCTGCTGTGAGTTACAGCCACAAAGGGTGAGTAGCTCCAGGAACTGCACAGGAGGGCTGGGCTCAGCAGCTGTGTCCACAGTGCCATCCCTGTTCAGGGAGGGCCCTGGGAAAACCTGTGTCACCAAAGCAGACACCATCAATTACATGAGGAGCAGCAATATGATGCTCAAGGACAGTGAACAGTCTGTGATCTCAGGAATTAGTTATGGAAAGCTGGGACCCTCAGGCTGAGGTAATAAGAAGAGCTGGAGAATTAGGCAATTCCCGTATTAATGAGATGACAGACTGCAGTCCCCTTGCCAAGGCTGTATTGAATACACTGAGGGGCAGAGGAGTTTTCTGGCTTTGCCAACAGCTGCTTCAAGGTGAAGTACAAGGGGAAAAACAGGAAAAAAAAATCTCCACTGTCTCCTGATATTAATTTTTCCATGTAACAACTCAGGGCCTGGAACAGCTCTGGGCTCTCTGCAGACCTTTTGGAGCCTGTGCTTGAGACAGTTCCCTCACCTTTGAGAAATAACCTGAACAGCAATTAAATGGCACCTGTCCTAAATACTTCTTTCCAGGAAGGAATTAAAGAAACTGAAACTTTTGAAATCCTTCCCCATCTCCTGTCTGAGGCAGGGAGTCAAGGAGCAGCAGTACATTATTTCCTTATAAGAAAAAACTAGAAAGAGTGTCTATGCCCTTGTCTTCTCTGCTGCCGCAATGCTTAAAGATACGTGTAGTCAAAAATCCATTTTTCCTTTGGGATATGAATCTTCAGCAGATGCTGGTGGGAGTTTACAGGTTTGGTTCTTTGTCAGTGCTTGCAGAAGCAGCCAGATACTGCACTAGCTGTGGATGCAGTGCTAGAGCTGCTCCAGTCAGACACTGTGCAGCCTATCCTGTGGCTTCCTCAGCATCTGGGAGCAGTATTGTCACTGTCCTGTCAAAACTCATTTGTTTGCAGCACAGCGATCTGCCTGTTTCTGTAGGCATGTTTAGGAAGCCAGTTAGTGACTGGAAGATGACAGTGGGTTTGACAACAAGCAAGTGGTTCACAAGACTCAGAGTACACACAGGTGAACTTTTCATGCACGGCTCTTCCCCCAGGAAGAAGGGAATTGAAGACTTTCAGACACTGAGGAGAGACAGCTGCATTCAGACACAGCACAGAAGTGGTAGACATTAGTTTCTAGTGTCACAGCCAGTTAGAGCTGCTGTTGACAGATTTATCTTCTGGCTTTGTAGCTTGTCTCAAGGACAATTCACCTACCGTTCCATCTAATCAAGTTCTTGCTCATCTTAAGCACGTTTGTATGTCAGGCATCTTGCTCAATAACTCCACCCTTCAGAGAGGTGTACAAACAAAGCAGTGGTTCAAAGTTTGATTGGAGCAGAATTAGCACATTCAGTGATGCTACTCGATTGAAGCTGAGCCCTGTGGACTAAAATGACATCAGTGCCTGGGGATCAGCTCTGTGCAGAAGTACTCCTGTCATTCATGGTACTGCAGCTGATCCTTCCAGCCTGCTTTTTAGGAGTAGGAAGAAGCAACTGCTTTCAAGAGGAGGTTCCTCTTGAAAGACCTCTTTCAAGAAAGTGCCTTTCAAGAGCCAGGGCGGTAACTGCTTCTCATAAAAGATCAATACAGTTCCACTGCTAATCTGTGCTGTTGTAGTTTACCCTGAAAAAACCTCAGGTCTGAACTGTCCAAGACCTCTCAATTACAAGAAGACCTGAGAGCATTCCCTCAGGAGTCCTGGTGTGCGGTACTTAACTGTCTTGCTCTGATGTGCCCTATTTTTTACCACAGTTCTTGCAACAGCTCTAGTCTCTGTGGGCAACGAGGGTTCAGGTTTCTGCAACACAACATAACCTGAATGTGAGCCCCAGTGCGGTAGTCCTTTTCCTTGTTTAAGGGCTATACTTCAGTTTGGAAATTGGTTTGCTGAAGCCATACCTGTGTTGGAGAGATCTCACAGATCAGTAGTTTGACTTCTCTGAAAGCTCCATATCATTGAGAACAAACATCAGCCAAAGTCACAGGGGGAAAAAAGTAAGAATCTGGTTTTGAAAGAGGAAGGAGTGGGCCATGAAAGCCTTCCTTACTGATAAGCAGCCCCTGAGCTGATCAGCTTTTTAAGATTAAGGTCGTTTGATCTGCCACTTGAGTTTCAGGACACCTTCCAGAAGGTATGGTAAGAGCTGACATTCCATTCCTGGCTATGAGAGCTAGGCTTGCTAAACAAAAGTGCCTCCAAAACCAGTCATGTCTTTCAGGGAGGATCTTCTGCCCTTTCTTCCAGGTTCTGTCTTACCTGGTTGCCATATAAACACATTCTCAAGGGACATAGTTATTGCTTGTCTACACAGTGCTTTAGTTACTTCTGGTCACATGCACACAGCTGGGAAAGCATGGAAAAATGGGTTGAGGGCCTCATTAGGCAACAGGATAGCAAAGGGTGCTCTGTGGTAGGGAAAAAGAGATTATGTAGGAGAGAAAAGAGGGTGTAGCAGGGGTGGCTGTGCTGAGGAGTAGAGATGAGAGAAAAGCTTGGAGGGGGCAGTGGAACAGGAAGGAGGCAAAAGGGGTGTTAGCCAAGACTAATGAATGGCTTCTGAAGGCCTTGTAGTTAGAGTAGTAGCCCCACATACAAATGCCTGGAGCTTTTGAGATACAACCCATCAAGCACCAAAGCAGCAGGTGTGCAGCATGAGTCTGGGTGAGGAAGATCAAGAAACAGAATGCCTGACTCCTAAATGGGTTCCTTTTACCCTGCACTATGCTCTCTTCTCATTTGGCATTCCTGCTGCTGTTTGCAACGCAGCATCTGGAGAAAGCAGTGCCCTTGTACAGAGTATTTGGCTCGAGAAGGGTTCTTCCAGCATTGGATTTGGCTCATGGATTTTAATTACTCTCCACTGTGGTAGTAATGAGAGCCAGTGGAATTGTACTGATTTTATTTCCTTTTAATTTGTTATGATGCTCTGGATGCAGATTAATTTTCCCAGCTCAATGTATGTTATTGATTCATCCTGCCTCGTGATGTGGTAAATGGCTTGAAGAGGTGCCTGATTTCAGTGTGATTTCACTAGCTTCCCTTGCTAGCTCTCTGCTTTCACATCATTGAAGCTGTAATGGGGATGGGGAACAGAACCTGAGCTCTCTCAACACAAAGCCCTACCAGAGGCTGAGGTAAGGAGGCTAAGACAATGTTTTTCTGGTTGTAACAGGGGTGACTATGAGGTAACGTGCAGTCACATTAGGAGGAATTTGCTCCACAGGCTCAGAGGCACACCAGTGGAGCCAGGTTGGCATGTCAGTGTATTGGTGCAAGTGCACAGCTAGCCTTAGCCTGGAACCACATGCTGGCTCTGCACCACACAGCATTCTGCTCCTGACTTCTGGTGGTTTGCTGGGCCTGCCTGCAAACCTGGTGCTCCACCTAAAACTAACTCACTGGACAATGTGGTGCTCAGAAGCAGTAGGGGTTTGTTTTGTACACTGTGGCATTCCTATTCTGGACAGCAAGGAGAAAGGGAGGAGACTGAAGACAGCAGCTCTGCATCTGTCCGTATGACAGTCCCTTGGTATGGACTGCATCAGGAAGCCTGGTGTGACAAGACCTATCTTGGAAAGCTACTCTGTCCTCAGCCATGCTCATAACCTCCCAGCTTAAAACACTGCAAACCTATACTCTTGCTCTGTGTGTTGTTACAGCAGGAGGCCCTCAATCCTCAGCAACTCCAGAGGGACACCGCACTGTGTGAGTGATGCAAGTGTCACATTTTCAGAGGCCCTAGGGTATCCGAGTGCAGTCACTGTACTGGCAATGAGTAGCCGCGCAGCTCAGATGTCATTATCTGGTTGTTGATGATGGTTATCGGTGCCTTGGAGGCATTTCCTGGAGCAGAAACTGAATTCAGGCTAGGATAGCTTTGCCTCAAATCAGAATCTGAACAGTAACTTCAGTTGTAAAATGTTACTTGTTCTTCTTGCAATAAAATCCATCAGCTCTGTGGACAATTCTTATGTATGGGAACATATGTACTGACTATACAGTACTGGACAAGCAAAGACAAGAGATAAATAGGAAATAAGAGGTAAATACCAGTTTGTCCTGTTACACAACTTTCTTTAGGACTTAGAAGCCTATATCCAATTAAAGCAGCCAGACAATTAGCATCAAAACAGTTGAGCTGGGTCTTTATCTACTGTAGTAGGTGCAAGGAAGCCTCAAATTCATCTGAGTGGGTTTGCCCCTGCCCCCCTTATCTCCATCTTGCAGAAGTTTTTGTTTCCAAACCTTACCATGTGTGACTTGTCCACAGCATCATGGTGGCAGCAATCTTCTGTCCACCTCTGTCTTCCTTTATCTCCAAAGCTATCCTATGCACCTGTCTGTCAGCATCTCACTTATGCTGGCCTTTGAACAGTGAGGAACCACTGTCACCAGCTTTCTGAGAGATACTGAGCAAGAGATTAGGAAAATGCTCTTTGGAAGATGAAAAAATAGCACTACGCAGAAAAACTGAGGTAAACCGGGCACAGTGAAGACTGAGACTTCGGATTAGATCCCAAATGTCATCATCCTGGGGAGCTTGTGGCAGAATACTGCAGACCCTCAGCAACAGACACATCCTGTACTAGCCCAGCAGTGTCACAGTGCCCTTGTACCCAGCAACATTTCCCCAGGATACTTGGCATTCAATTATGAGGAGCAAAAGCTTTGAGGACCTAGTGATTCACCAGAGAAGGTGCTTATGCTGCCTTTGGCAAAGCAGTACAAATACACGCTTTGGCTTCGTTCCACCATATCCTTAGAGAAAATAAAAGCCCTTTAACTGTTGGGTTTTTTCCTCTCCCTTCTTTGACTAAGCCAAGTTTCACACTTAGCTGGGCTCACATGCAGTGGCACCCAGTGTGCCTTCAGCACACCACTGAGTGCACAACTGGGAGAAGAGCCCTTCTGTTCCCTCACTGTTGTACCCCAGGGAAACAAATGTGTCTTCTCAAGAAACTTAGACTGTTTTGCAGCCCCAGCCACATTAGTGTCTGCAAAGTCCCAGCTGGCAAATTACATCCATTTTCTATCTTTTAGGTTAAAAAAACCCCAACAAACAAACATAACAGAAGTGTCTAAATTGTGATATTCTTGATTTAAACTGCTCACCTTCCTCTCTGCCTGAAATAAGCACTAGACTGCTTTGTGCCCTTCTCTAACTTATTTTCACTATTTGCACTGGGAAAGTGGAAACTGGGTGATATTTGAACAGGCTTCCAGCCTCCACCCTTCTCCAAAGTGGTTTGCATTGAAATGGACTTTTAATATCTCCCTGGAAAAAAAAAAAAGGATTGTATCTGGACTGGTAAAACTCTTGCACCCCTATCTCACAGAATCATTTGGAAGCAAACATCATCTCTTCAGGGGTATCGTTGGGGTTTTGTGGTGGTTTTTTTTGTTTGCTGGGTTTTTGGGTTTTTTTTTTGTTTTGCTTTGGTTTTGTGGGGTTTTTGTGGGTTTGGTTTGGTTTGGTTTTTGGTTTTTTTTTTTGGTATGCTGGTTTGGGGGTTGGTTTTGGTTGTGGTTTTTATTTTTCTTTGTTAAATGATAAAATCTCTCACCTCCCAGCTGGGATTCCCTAAAGCACTCTCACATGAGCATATCTCAGGGATGATGCCTTGCTTAGAGAAAATGCTGTAAATACCAAATGGTCTCCTGAAGGAACAAAGCAAAGGAAGTCACATAGCAACTGCTGTTGTCTGGCAAGTCAGAAGGGCACTGTGCCTCCTAAAGGAGCTCCCAGAGCAATGGTACATCATCAGTAGTCAGATGCCCTTTCCAGAAGATAACAGATGACTGTTTAAAAATACAAAAAAGGGGAGAGAGAGAAAGAAGGAAAAGGAGAAAAGAACAACAGTGAAAGGCCAAAAGCAGCTCCAAAGACACAACCACGCACACAGTTACCGCAGTGGTGTGCAAAGAGATGCATGTATGCTTCCTGGACCAGTCCCTTGGTACCACAGTCCTGTCCTTGGCCACATACCTGCATAATTTCCTTACAGGGAAGGCACCTGTGTCCTTCGAGGTAGCTAGAGGTATGCCAGCTTGTGTTCAGGCAGTGGCTTGGAGCTGTTACACTTGAATACAGGTTCCAGAGTTCAGTTAGTTCCAAATACACTTCAGTTGTATTTGTATTTGTATTTGTAGTCAGTTCCACTTCAGTTTTAGGAAACGTTACCTGGCTTTCCTTGGTGCTCAAGGACTGTAAGGAGGGGAAGGGTCTAGTTTTCACATACACTGGAAGGTAGTTTTATTATCCCCTTTTACAGATATCAACCGTGTGTGTCTGGGAGGACCCAAGGCAGTCAGAGGCCAAACTTTAGTCTCAGAGGTTACCAGGTTACATCTCGTTCACAGCATTTTCTACTCTGTAGCTGTAAGAGTTACAATATTTGCTTCATGCACCACTTCAGGGTGAGGAGGCACAACGTTCATTTGTGGCTTTTACAAATGATCTTAGCCTATATCCATGAAAAGTTCAGGAGTGTAAATCAATGTCCTGTGACCTCCTGCAGAGAGGCTATTAACAAAGAGCAAGAGGAGACAGTGCTGCTTCTTTCAAGACAAGGGGAGCTGGCTTTGATTTCTAAAACACACTCCCTAGTGACAGAGGAAGCAGTATTTTTGGAGAAGAGAGGAAACTGGCAGTGTCCTGGGGCCAGGTCAAATGTCCCACGATGTCAGTTCCCTGTATCAGAGTACTTCTACCAAAATACTTCAGATACTAAGGCCTGGCCAAAGTCATCTGCTCTGGATGAAGCAGGAATGGCATCTAGAAATAAAATCTGGCTTGAGTCAATCAACAAGGCATCAGGATCTCTTCCCTGTTCATCAGGATCTTGAGTCAAAGGCTGTCTTGTTTCACTGCCTTAATATGATCCAGAGGTGCTGTACCATCAGCACATCAGAAATTCCTAGGTGGTCAGTGGGGGACAAAAGAAGGCAATGCAAACCAGGGTTGGAGCTGAGAACAGGACCATCATTGGACACGGTGCTGGCCTATGGAGCCAGTTCTCATCATCACCGGCTGGAAAGATTGATGGGCTTCAGGCAAGGTCTTTGGCTGTGGCTAGTGGAGGGTTTCATGATTGAATTAGGGGACAATCCCCCCTCATACCAGCAGCTGGTAGGCAGGAGTGTGTTGATTGCATTAATCTGTTTTTCCTCTTTATTAACTACAATTCCTCTTACCTCTGCAGGAGGATACAGAGGAAGAGGTGTATCAGCCATCTAATTACAGTGCCTGATTTTGCTGCTGCTTTTACACTTTTCTAAAGCGTTTTACCATTGACTTCAGCACAGTTGATAAAAAGCCCTTGTTTCATCAAGTGGGACCAGATTTAGTTGGTGGGATTCTGTCCCAGGGCTTCTGACATGCTTCCAAAATCCAGCACTGACACTGCCCAGGCTGTGGGTAACTTGATTCTGATGGCGCTGACAAATGCCTTGAGCAACAGCAGAGATTGCACCTTAAGATCTGCATACTCAGATGGCAGTGCCTACTTCTTTGCATGACCAGAAAAGCAAGCCAACACCCTCAGGCATCCCTAATTTATGGTAAATATTGAAATTTAAAGTTGATTTCAGTAAGAGTTGTGAAAAATAGAGCCATTGTGTTCTGCAGAAGTTGGAGGCTGAGGCGGAATGATTTATGCCATGGCAAAAATCAGTGATGTTTGCTGTCTGGCTTCCATTTGAGAGACCTCAGCGATTTTTGGGGATGGCAGCTGGATGATCTCAGCAACAGGAATCAGGGCCTCTCACTTCACACAGAGGAAGCCCTTTAATCTTGTGACTAGCCAGCCTTGGACTCCATTTTATTTAAAGATTTTAGGCACTGTGCGGTGCTAAAGAGGATCTTGCTGAGATCCTATTACCTCAGCAGCAGCTGATATGCAATGAATTATTCAAGACTAGCCAGTTCCTTCATTAATTTTAATAAATCAAGTTTTCCACCATGTTCTTTGCAGTACTGAAAGCTGGGATGCGGTGAGGTAAGCCAGTTATTTCCTCGGGCCTTTTTCATTTGATCCAGGTTTACATATCTGAAGACCTTGATAGTTAACAAGAGATTAGTAGCAGGCAGTGCTAATTTGAGGTAAATCTACAGTGGGCAGAAGAGGTAACAGAACTCCTTCCCATCTCTTGGGAGGTCACAAAGCCCTGTCTTTACATAGGGAAGATGGCTTTGCATGTACAAAACCAAACTCGGCTGTGACATGCTGACCTCCAGGGCAGACTGTAGCCTTTCAGACAGATGGTCTGGAGGCCACAGAAGCCCACAGAGGAGCTTCCCATCTTTCATGCAGACTCACTCTTGTGAAATTATTCTTCAGTCTTGACTATTTCTCCACAGCAGGCAGATTATGGTGTTTATGAACCAATCTCATTTAGTAAGCATCCACATGGATCAATCTTATACACAGCATATGCACACGTTACCATGCACAACTGTTAATACATACGTAAGCATTATCTCTCGGTACACTGCATACATCCTGTCCAGGCTGGTGATAGTCTTCACAGTGCAGTAGCTCCCAACAGCAAATGCAAACTTGTTCTGGTGATTGTTGCAACCTACCTTTGCCACCAGCTTCTGCTCAAACTCAACAACAGAAAATGTTTTCTGAGACTGAAACACTATTAGCACTTTCTGCACAACTCTTGAATAGGCAGGAACGTACTTGTTTCTGTTCATTATCAGCCTCAAAATTGCTCAGTCTTTTCCTTGCATCTGGTCTCCTGGCCAAATAAGAACCAATCTCATAATGGAGTTAAAGGCAAAGAGATGCTGTGTGTCCCCTATAGAATTTATTCTTACATTATTATGCTGCATTGCATAAAGTCAGATTGACCTATTTCCTCCTCTCTCTCCTCTGTAAAATGCAGGGCAGGGCATTTCTTCAGCCCAGGTCTTGCAGAGCATTTAGTGCTTATAGCCCTTATCCTTCCTGTACACAAATCACACAGATTTGCTGGAGAGAAGCAGAGCATTCAGCCCAGACCCTTTCCTACCGATGCTTGCACCCAGCTCTCACTATTTCTGCCTTCAGAGAGCTTAAGTTGTTATTAGGACATGATCACATATAGCATAGTTGCACTTTTCAGCACATGCAAGGAAGGCAGCAATCTGTAACTGCTTTTGTTATACTGTATTTTAGAAGAAGGAAGATGAACTGCTGAGGAAAACAGGCTGGACACCAGCAATGCTGAGCATAAATTGTTTACAACCGTGGTGATAAATTCAGTGTAGGGGTTAGCCCATGAGTATCTAACCTGCCAGCATCTATGTGGTGCATACTCTCATGAATGTGCTGCTGGTAAGGCATCCAAGTACAGCAGCTTATCCACAAATCTGATTCCAAGGCTGTTTGATGGATAAATGAAAGACAGACCTTGCTAAAGGAAGGTCATAGTTATGGGAGACTTAATGATTTGATCTTTGAGGATGGAGCATGAAAGAATAGCACCTAATTGTGAGAAATAAGAGTGTGGGTCCTCAGAGTATATTGAATAGCAGTATCCATAAATCTCTGTTTCAAGGAGTGGGAGGGGAATTTGCAGATCCCTGCAACCATTGCGCCTGCTGGCTCTTCTAGTCTGCCTCATACAAATATAGGGCTGTTTCCTGTGCCCAGGTCAGTCCTACTTATCATCTCAGTCCCCAGAAAATTGTTCTAGAGGTTCAATATCTTCACTGTGAATTAACGTACTTTTCTGCAGTCTGCTTTAGTTTAGCTTCTGTTCCCATCCAACAGGAATGTGCTGGTCTTATGAAATGATCTTATGATCGCAGCTCGTTCACTCATTCAACCCCCCTTTCTTGCCCTCCCCTGCTTCCAGAGAGATGGGGGGAGAATCAAAAGAATGCAACTTCCACATGGTTGAGATAAGAACAGTTTAGTAACTAAGGTATAACACAAATCACTGCTGCTACCACCAATAATAATAATGATACAGGAAAAGAATACAGCATCCCATCAACCACAACAGATAACTCACGACACCCCACCAACCGAGTGCTGACCGACCA
>NDXB01019553.1:0-12043 GCA_002631895.1 Agapornis roseicollis
CTGGAGAGGGGCTCGGGACAAGGGATGCAGGGACAGGGCAAGGGGAATGGCTTGAACCTGCCCGAGGGGAGGCTGAGATGGGCTCTTGGACACAAGCTCTTCCCTGGAAGGGTGCTGAGGCGCTGGCCCAGGGTGCCCAGAGAAGCTGGGGCTGCCCCATCCCTGGCAGTGCTCAAGGACACAGGGGCCTGGAGCACCCTGCTCCAATGGAAGGGGTCCCTGGAGCTGGATTGGAGCTGGAGGAGCTTTAAGGCCCCTTCAACCCAACCCAGGCTGGGGTTCTGTGTCAGCTCCATCCCCAGCCTCTCCCTCCCCTCCCCTCCCCGCAGCTGACGACGGCATCGTGAGTGACTGCGAGGACGAGGTCCTGCCCCATGAGATCATCCAGACCGTGATCCCGCACAGCCCCTTGCCCCCCAAAGCCAAGAAACGGGGGGCACAAGCCAGTGCCGGTGCCGCCACGTCAACGGGGGGCTACGGCGAGGAGGAGGAGGAGGAAGGGGGAACGCGGCACCGGGGCGGGCGCCAGCGCCCTTTCATCTGCAACGAGTGTGGCAAGAGCTTCAGCCACTGGTCCAAGCTGCTGCGGCACCAGCGGACTCACACCGGGGAGCGGCCCAGCACGTGCGGCGAGTGCGGCAAGAGCTTCAGCCAGAACTCGCACCTGGTGCAGCACCGCCGGACCCACACCGGCGAGAAGCCGTACCGCTGCGGGGACTGCGGCAAGAGCTTCAGCTGGAGCTCCAACCTCATCCAGCACCAGCGCATCCACACCGGCGAGAAGCCCTACAGCTGCGGGCAGTGCGGCAAGAGCTTCACGCAGAGCAAGAACCTCATCAAGCACCAGCGCACGCACTCGGGCGCGCGGCCCCACCGGTGCGCGCAGTGCGGCCGCGGCTTCGCCCAGAGCACCAACCTGCTCAAGCACCAGCGCGTCCACGCCGCCCGCGGCCAGGCCCCCGCCTGCCCCGAGTGCGGGCAGAGCTGCCGCGACGGCGCCGAGCTGGAGCGGCACCGGGCGCAGGCGCACGGGCACGAGCCCTTCATCTGCGTGGAGTGCGGGGAGAGCTTCGCCCGCAGCGCCACGCTCAACCGGCACAAGCGCGTGCACAAGCCCCTGTTCGTGCCCTGAGCGCAGCGCCGGGGCGCAGGGACTGGGCCGTGGGCAGGGGAATGAGGCCACGCTGGAGCTGGGGACACAGGGACTGAGCTGCGGGCAGGGGATGAGGTGACACCGCGACAGGGACTGAGACAGGGCAGGGGATGAGGTGACACCGTGACAGGGACTGAGACAGGGCAGGGGATGAGGTGACACCGCGACAGGGACTGAGACAGGGCAAGGGATGAGGTGACACCGTGACAGGGACTGAGCTATGGGCAGGGGGATGAGGATGTCACCTCAATGGGGACACAGGGACTGAGCTGTGGGCAGGAGGATGAGGATGTCACCTCAACGGGGACACAGGGACTGAGCTGTGGGCAGGAGGATGAGGATGTCACCTCAATGGGGACACAGGGACTGAGCTGTGGGCAGGAGGATGAGGATGTCACCTCAATGGGGACACAGGGACTGAGCTGTGGGCAGGAGGATGAGGATGTCACCTCAATGGGGACACAGGGACTGAGCTGTGGGCAGGAGGATGAGGATGTCACCTCAATGGGGACACAGGGACTGAGCTGTGGGCAGGAGGATGAGGATGTCACCTCAATGGGGACACAGGGACTGAGCTGTGGGCAGGAGGATGAGGATGTCACCTCAATGGGGACACAGGGACTGAGCTGTGGGCAGGAGGATGAGGATGTCACCTCAATGGGGACACAGGGACTGAGCTGTGGGCAGGAGGATGAGGATGTCACCTCAATGGGGACACAGGGACTGAGCTGTGGGCAGGAGGATGAGGATGTCACCTCAATGGGGACACAGGGACTGAGCTGTGGGCAGGAGGATGAGGATGTCACCTCAATGGGGACACAGGGACTGAGCTGTGGGCAGGAGGATGAGGATGTCACCTCAATGGGGACACAGGGACTGAGCTGTGGGCAGGAGGATGAGGATGTCACCTCAATGGGGACACAGGGACTGAGCTGTGGGCAGGAGGATGAGGATGTCACCTCAATGGGGACACAGGGACTGAGCTGTGGGCAGGAGGATGAGGATGTCACCTCAATGGGGACACAGGGACTGAGCTGTGGGCAGGAGGATGAGGATGTCACCTCAATGGGGACACAGGGACTGAGCTGTGGGCAGGAGGATGAGGATGTCACCTCAATGGGGACACAGGGACTGAGCTGTGGGCAGGAGGATGAGGATGTCACCTCAATGGGGACACAGGGACTGAGCTGTGGGCAGGAGGATGAGGATGTCACCTCAATGGGGACACAGGGACTGAGCTGTGGGCAGGAGGATGAGGATGTCACCTCAATGGGGACACAGGGACTGAGCTGTGGGCAGGAGGATGAGGATGTCACCTCAATGGGGACACAGGGACTGAGCTGTGGGCAGGAGGATGAGGATGTCACCTCAATGGGGACACAGGGACTGAGCTGTGGGCAGGAGGATGAGGATGTCACCTCAATGGGGACACAGGGACTGAGCTGTGGGCAGGAGGATGAGGATGTCACCTCAATGGGGACACAGGGACTGAGCTGTGGGCAGGAGGATGAGGATGTCACCTCAATGGGGACACAGGGACTGAGCTGTGGGCAGGAGGATGAGGATGTCACCTCAATGGGGACACAGGGACTGAGCTGTGGGCAGGAGGATGAGGATGTCACCTCAATGGGGACACAGGGACTGAGCTGTGGGCAGGAGGATGAGGATGTCACCTCAATGGGGACACAGGGACTGAGCTGTGGGCAGGAGGATGAGGATGTCACCTCAATGGGGACACAGGGACTGAGCTGTGGGCAGGAGGATGAGGATGTCACCTCAATGGGGACACAGGGACTGAGCTGTGGGCAGGAGGATGAGGATGTCACCTCAATGGGGACACAGGGACTGAGCTGTGGGCAGGAGGATGAGGATGTCACCTCAATGGGGACACAGGGACTGAGCTGTGGGCAGGAGGATGAGGATGTCACCTCAATGGGGACACAGGGACTGAGCTGTGGGCAGGAGGATGAGGATGTCACCTCAATGGGGACACAGGGACTGAGCTGTGGGCAGGAGGATGAGGATGTCACCTCAATGGGGACACAGGGACTGAGCTGTGGGCAGGAGGATGAGGATGTCACCTCAATGGGGACACAGGGACTGAGCTGTGGGCAGGAGGATGAGGATGTCACCTCAATGGGGACACAGGGACTGAGCTGTGGGCAGGAGGATGAGGATGTCACCTCAATGGGGACACAGGGACTGAGCTGTGGGCAGGAGGATGAGGATGTCACCTCAATGGGGACACAGGGACTGAGCTGTGGGCAGGAGGATGAGGATGTCACCTCAATGGGGACACAGGGACTGAGCTGTGGGCAGGAGGATGAGGATGTCACCTCAATGGGGACACAGGGACTGAGCTGTGGGCAGGAGGATGAGGATGTCACCTCAATGGGGACACAGGGACTGAGCTGTGGGCAGGAGGATGAGGATGTCACCTCAATGGGGACACAGGGACTGAGCTGTGGGCAGGAGGATGAGGATGTCACCTCAATGGGGACACAGGGACTGAGCTGTGGGCAGGAGGATGAGGATGTCACCTCAATGGGGACACAGGGACTGAGCTGTGGGCAGGAGGATGAGGATGTCACCTCAATGGGGACACAGGGACTGAGCTGTGGGCAGGAGGATGAGGATGTCACCTCAATGGGGACACAGGGACTGAGCTGTGGGCAGGAGGATGAGGATGTCACCTCAATGGGGACACAGGGACTGAGCTGTGGGCAGGAGGATGAGGATGTCACCTCAATGGGGACACAGGGACTGAGCTGTGGGCAGGAGGATGAGGATGTCACCTCAATGGGGACACAGGGACTGAGCTGTGGGCAGGAGGATGAGGATGTCACCTCAATGGGGACACAGGGACTGAGCTGTGGGCAGGAGGATGAGGATGTCACCTCAATGGGGACACAGGGACTGAGCTGTGGGCAGGAGGATGAGGATGTCACCTCAATGGGGACACAGGGACTGAGCTGTGGGCAGGAGGATGAGGATGTCACCTCAATGGGGACACAGGGACTGAGCTGTGGGCAGGAGGATGAGGATGTCACCTCAATGGGGACACAGGGACTGAGCTGTGGGCAGGAGGATGAGGATGTCACCTCAATGGGGACACAGGGACTGAGCTGTGGGCAGGAGGATGAGGATGTCACCTCAATGGGGACACAGGGACTGAGCTGTGGGCAGGAGGATGAGGATGTCACCTCAATGGGGACACAGGGACTGAGCTGTGGGCAGGAGGATGAGGATGTCACCTCAATGGGGACACAGGGACTGAGCTGTGGGCAGGAGGATGAGGATGTCACCTCAATGGGGACACAGGGACTGAGCTGTGGGCAGGAGGATGAGGATGTCACCTCAATGGGGACACAGGGACTGAGCTGTGGGCAGGAGGATGAGGATGTCACCTCAATGGGGACACAGGGACTGAGCTGTGGGCAGGAGGATGAGGATGTCACCTCAATGGGGACACAGGGACTGAGCTGTGGGCAGGAGGATGAGGATGTCACCTCAATGGGGACACAGGGACTGAGCTGTGGGCAGGAGGATGAGGATGTCACCTCAATGGGGACACAGGGACTGAGCTGTGGGCAGGAGGATGAGGATGTCACCTCAATGGGGACACAGGGACTGAGCTGTGGGCAGGAGGATGAGGATGTCACCTCAATGGGGACACAGGGACTGAGCTGTGGGCAGGAGGATGAGGATGTCACCTCAATGGGGACACAGGGACTGAGCTGTGGGCAGGAGGATGAGGATGTCACCTCAATGGGGACACAGGGACTGAGCTGTGGGCAGGAGGATGAGGATGTCACCTCAATGGGGACACAGGGACTGAGCTGTGGGCAGGAGGATGAGGATGTCACCTCAATGGGGACACAGGGACTGAGCTGTGGGCAGGAGGATGAGGATGTCACCTCAATGGGGACACAGGGACTGAGCTGTGGGCAGGAGGATGAGGATGTCACCTCAATGGGGACACAGGGACTGAGCTGTGGGCAGGAGGATGAGGATGTCACCTCAATGGGGACACAGGGACTGAGCTGTGGGCAGGAGGATGAGGATGTCACCTCAATGGGGACACAGGGACTGAGCTGTGGGCAGGAGGATGAGGATGTCACCTCAATGGGGACACAGGGACTGAGCTGTGGGCAGGAGGATGAGGATGTCACCTCAATGGGGACACAGGGACTGAGCTGTGGGCAGGAGGATGAGGATGTCACCTCAATGGGGACACAGGGACTGAGCTGTGGGCAGGAGGATGAGGATGTCACCTCAATGGGGACACAGGGACTGAGCTGTGGGCAGGAGGATGAGGATGTCACCTCAATGGGGACACAGGGACTGAGCTGTGGGCAGGAGGATGAGGATGTCACCTCAATGGGGACACAGGGACTGAGCTGTGGGCAGGAGGATGAGGATGTCACCTCAATGGGGACACAGGGACTGAGCTGTGGGCAGGAGGATGAGGATGTCACCTCAATGGGGACACAGGGACTGAGCTGTGGGCAGGAGGATGAGGATGTCACCTCAATGGGGACACAGGGACTGAGCTGTGGGCAGGAGGATGAGGATGTCACCTCAATGGGGACACAGGGACTGAGCTGTGGGCAGGAGGATGAGGATGTCACCTCAATGGGGACACAGGGACTGAGCTGTGGGCAGGAGGATGAGGATGTCACCTCAATGGGGACACAGGGACTGAGCTGTGGGCAGGAGGATGAGGATGTCACCTCAATGGGGACACAGGGACTGAGCTGTGGGCAGGAGGATGAGGATGTCACCTCAATGGGGACACAGGGACTGAGCTGTGGGCAGGAGGATGAGGATGTCACCTCAATGGGGACACAGGGACTGAGCTGTGGGCAGGAGGATGAGGATGTCACCTCAATGGGGACACAGGGACTGAGCTGTGGGCAGGAGGATGAGGATGTCACCTCAATGGGGACACAGGGACTGAGCTGTGGGCAGGAGGATGAGGATGTCACCTCAATGGGGACACAGGGACTGAGCTGTGGGCAGGAGGATGAGGATGTCACCTCAATGGGGACACAGGGACTGAGCTGTGGGCAGGAGGATGAGGATGTCACCTCAATGGGGACACAGGGACTGAGCTGTGGGCAGGAGGATGAGGATGTCACCTCAATGGGGACACAGGGACTGAGCTGTGGGCAGGAGGATGAGGATGTCACCTCAATGGGGACACAGGGACTGAGCTGTGGGCAGGAGGATGAGGATGTCACCTCAATGGGGACACAGGGACTGAGCTGTGGGCAGGAGGATGAGGATGTCACCTCAATGGGGACACAGGGACTGAGCTGTGGGCAGGAGGATGAGGATGTCACCTCAATGGGGACACAGGGACTGAGCTGTGGGCAGGAGGATGAGGATGTCACCTCAATGGGGACACAGGGACTGAGCTGTGGGCAGGAGGATGAGGATGTCACCTCAATGGGGACACAGGGACTGAGCTGTGGGCAGGAGGATGAGGATGTCACCTCAATGGGGACACAGGGACTGAGCTGTGGGCAGGAGGATGAGGATGTCACCTCAATGGGGACACAGGGACTGAGCTGTGGGCAGGAGGATGAGGATGTCACCTCAATGGGGACACAGGGACTGAGCTGTGGGCAGGAGGATGAGGATGTCACCTCAATGGGGACACAGGGACTGAGCTGTGGGCAGGAGGATGAGGATGTCACCTCAATGGGGACACAGGGACTGAGCTGTGGGCAGGAGGATGAGGATGTCACCTCAATGGGGACACAGGGACTGAGCTGTGGGCAGGAGGATGAGGATGTCACCTCAATGGGGACACAGGGACTGAGCTGTGGGCAGGAGGATGAGGATGTCACCTCAATGGGGACACAGGGACTGAGCTGTGGGCAGGAGGATGAGGATGTCACCTCAATGGGGACACAGGGACTGAGCTGTGGGCAGGAGGATGAGGATGTCACCTCAATGGGGACACAGGGACTGAGCTGTGGGCAGGAGGATGAGGATGTCACCTCAATGGGGACACAGGGACTGAGCTGTGGGCAGGAGGATGAGGATGTCACCTCAATGGGGACACAGGGACTGAGCTGTGGGCAGGAGGATGAGGATGTCACCTCAATGGGGACACAGGGACTGAGCTGTGGGCAGGAGGATGAGGATGTCACCTCAATGGGGACACAGGGACTGAGCTGTGGGCAGGAGGATGAGGATGTCACCTCAATGGGGACACAGGGACTGAGCTGTGGGCAGGAGGATGAGGATGTCACCTCAATGGGGACACAGGGACTGAGCTGTGGGCAGGAGGATGAGGATGTCACCTCAATGGGGACACAGGGACTGAGCTGTGGGCAGGAGGATGAGGATGTCACCTCAATGGGGACACAGGGACTGAGCTGTGGGCAGGAGGATGAGGATGTCACCTCAATGGGGACACAGGGACTGAGCTGTGGGCAGGAGGATGAGGATGTCACCTCAATGGGGACACAGGGACTGAGCTGTGGGCAGGAGGATGAGGATGTCACCTCAATGGGGACACAGGGACTGAGCTGTGGGCAGGAGGATGAGGATGTCACCTCAATGGGGACACAGGGACTGAGCTGTGGGCAGGAGGATGAGGATGTCACCTCAATGGGGACACAGGGACTGAGCTGTGGGCAGGAGGATGAGGATGTCACCTCAATGGGGACACAGGGACTGAGCTGTGGGCAGGAGGATGAGGATGTCACCTCAATGGGGACACAGGGACTGAGCTGTGGGCAGGAGGATGAGGATGTCACCTCAATGGGGACACAGGGACTGAGCTGTGGGCAGGAGGATGAGGATGTCACCTCAATGGGGACACAGGGACTGAGCTGTGGGCAGGAGGATGAGGATGTCACCTCAATGGGGACACAGGGACTGAGCTGTGGGCAGGAGGATGAGGATGTCACCTCAATGGGGACACAGGGACTGAGCTGTGGGCAGGAGGATGAGGATGTCACCTCAATGGGGACACAGGGACTGAGCTGTGGGCAGGAGGATGAGGATGTCACCTCAATGGGGACACAGGGACTGAGCTGTGGGCAGGAGGATGAGGATGTCACCTCAATGGGGACACAGGGACTGAGCTGTGGGCAGGAGGATGAGGATGTCACCTCAATGGGGACACAGGGACTGAGCTGTGGGCAGGAGGATGAGGATGTCACCTCAATGGGGACACAGGGACTGAGCTGTGGGCAGGAGGATGAGGATGTCACCTCAATGGGGACANCCCCCAAGTTGCTCCTGGCCATGGTGAGGGGCTGCAGTGTGCCCGTGTGGGGTGCTGAGTCCTTATGGGGGGTCCTCCCGTTCCTGTTGTGGGGAGCTGCTCTGGTTCCTACTATGGGGGTGCTCCAGGGATGGGGGATTCCTATTCCCATGGGATGGGGGCACCCCATGGCACAGCACAGGGGTATCCCAGCTCCATTCCCATGGCACAAGGATACCCCAGGGTACGGGGGTACAACGATCCCACGGTACAGAGTGCAGGGATGTGCCATTCCCATCATATGGGGTAGCCTGATCCTGGGCTATGGGGGTATTACAAGGGATTCAGGGATGTCCATTCCCATGGCATGGGGTTACCCTGATTACAGGGTATGGGGGGTGCCCCCATCCCTTGCCCTGGTTACAGAAGGAGGGGATGCTCCAGTCCCAAGGAGCAGGGATGCTCCAGTCCCAGGGAGCAGGGATGTCCCAGTCCCACAGCACAGGGATGCTCCAGTCCCAGGGAGCAGGGATGCTCCAGTCCCAGGGAGCAGGGATGTCCCAGTCCCACCGCACAGGGATGCTCCAGTCCCAAGGAGCAGGGATGCTCCAGTCCCAGGGAGCAGGGATGTCCCAGTCCCACAGCACAGGGATGCTCCAGTCCCAGGGAGCAGGGATGCTCCAGTCCCAGGGAGCAGGGATGTCCCAGTCCCACCGCACAGGGATGCTCCAGTCCCACAGCACAGGGATGCTCCAGTCCCACAGCACAGGGATGCTCCAGTCCCACCGCACAGGGATGCTCCAGTCCCAGGGAGCAGGGATGCTCCAGTCCCACAGCACAGGGATGCTCCAGTCCCAGGGAGCAGGGATGTCCCTGCTGTGCGGCGTGGGGAGGCCTCAGTTTAGGGATGCAAGGATTCCCCATCACTGTGACACGGGGACACTGATCCTGGGATGCGGGGCTGTCCCAGTACCACATCGTGGGGATGTCCTGATCCTATGGCATGGGGATGATCCGATCCCGGGGTGCAGGACATGGAGCAGGGGCTGCACTGGGAGTTCAGGCTGGGCTTGGGAGTGGGACAGGGGTGTCTCTGCTGTCCCCAAACCAGAGAGGGGATGGGGAAGGTGGAAAGGGGGTAGGAGAAGAGGGGGTGGAGAGGGGACAGAGGGATAGGGAAGGTGGAAAAAGGGATGGAGAAGGGAAGAAGGGATGGAGAAGTGGGATTAAGAAGGGGAAGAGGGAACAGGGAGGAGGTGATAGAGAAAGGGAAGATGGGTTTGAAAAGGTGGAAAAGGGATGGAGAAGGTGGAAAAGAGGTGGAGAAGGTGGAAAAGAGGTGGAGAAGGGGAAGAGGGCATGGACTTAGAAAAGGGATGGAGGAACAGTGATGGAGAAGGGGAAGAAGAGCTGGAGAAGGGACAGAAGGAATGAGGAAGAGAGGATGGAGAAGGGGAAGTAGGGATAGAAAAGGTGGAGAAGGGATGGAGACAAGGACAGAGGGGATGGCACAGGGGGGCCACAACCCCTCGGTGCCTCCCCCGTGCCAGTGCGTCCTGCTGGTGCCCAGCTCTGCTCTCCCCACAGCCCACCCCATCCCGCCGGCCTCGGGCAGGGCCTCTCCCATGCGCCCGGCCCGGCCGCGACGGAAAGCACCGGTACCTGGAGCAGCCAAGGCCCCGGGACGAGCGGGGGGCCTGGGGCTGCTGGGGGAGGGCCGCCTGCGCCCCACCATCTGCGGCGAGTGCGGGAAGGGCTTCAGCCGCAGCTCGGACCTGGCGCGGCACCAGATCACCCACACGGGCCAGAAGCCCTTCAGGTGCGGCGCCTGCGGCAAAGGCTTCAGCCAGAGCTCCAACCTGGTGACGCACCGGCGCATCCACACCGGAGAGAAGCCCTACGGCTGCGGCGCCTGCGGGAAGCGCTTCAGCGAGAGCTCGGCGCTCATCCAGCACCAGCGGACCCACACCGGGGAGCGGCCCTACGGGTGCGGGGAGTGCGGGAAGCGCTTCAGCGTCAGCTCCAACCTCATCCGGCACCGGCGCACCCACAGCGGCGAGCGGCCCCACGTCTGCGCCCACTGCGGGGATGGCTTCCGGCACAAGGCCCAGCTCCGCCGGCACCAGAAGCTTCACGATGCGTGATGGGGACGTTGGGATGGGGACACCGGGATGGGGACACCAGGACACCAGGATGGGGATGTTAGAATGGGGACGTTGGGATGGGGACACCAGGATGGGGACGTTGGGATGGGGACACTGGGATGGGGACGTTGGAATGGGGACACCAGGATGGGGATGTTAGAATGGGGACACCAGGATGGGGACACCGGGATGGGGATGTTGGAATGGGGACACCGGGATGGGGATGTTGGGATGGGGACACCAGGATGGGGACACCAGGATGGGGATGCTGGGATGGGGATGGGGACACCAGGATGGGGACGTTGGAATGGGGACACCAGGATGGGGATGCTGGGATGGGGATGGGGACACCAGGATGGGGATGTTGGGATGGGGACACCAGGATGGGGACACCGGGATGGGGACACCAGGATGGGGACGTTGGGATGGGGACGTTGGGATGGGGACGTTGGGATGGGGATGTTAGAATGAGGACACCAGGATGGGGACACCGGGATGGGGATGTTGGAATGGGGACACCGGGATGGGGACACCAGGATGGAGACGCTGGGATTTGGATGGCGACACCAGGATGGAGACACCGGGATGGCCCAGTTCCACCAGCACCAGAAGCTTCACGCTGTGTGATGGGGACACTGGGATGGGAACACCAGGATGGTGACACCGGGATGGGGATGCTGGAATGGGGACACCAGGATGGCCCAGTTCTGCCAGCACCAGAAGCTTCACGCTGTGTGATGGGGACACTGGGATGGGAACACTAGGATGGTGACACCGGGATGGGGATGCTGGAATGGGGACACCAGGATGGCCCAGTTCTGCCAGCACCAGAAGCTTCACGCTGTGTGATGGGGACACTGGGATGGTGACGCTGGGAAAGGGATGTTGGGATGGGGACACTGGGATGGTGACACTGGGAAGGGGATGTTGGGATGGGGACATTGGGATGGTGACACTGGGAAGGGGACGTTGGGATGGGGACAGCGGGATGGGGATGGGGGCATCAGGATGGGGATGGAGAGTCCAAGATGGGGACACTGGGATATGGGTGAAGGCACCAGGATGGGGACACTGGGATAGCGACACCAGAATGGGGGACAGGGATACTGGGATGCGGATGCTGGGATGAGAACGCTGGGATGGGGATGCGGACGCCGCGGTGGGGGTGCAGGGGGCACCGGGATGAGTGCACCAGGGTGGAGGTGCCTTTGGGGCTCATCCCCATCAGTGGGTACCGGCACTGCGGGGCCGAGGCTCAGCACCCCCCCCAAACCGGGGAGCTCAATAAACGGCTCCCGAGCAGCGGCGCTCCCCGAGCATCCCCGCAGGGATCCGGATTCCCTCGGGAACGGGGCGGCGGCGCGGGCCCTCCCGGCGCTCCATGGGGCAGGATTTTCCCGTCCTCCCGCTCTGCCGCGGCTGGAGCCGAACCCGGTGCCCGCGGGGGATCCCTCCTTGCACCCCAATTGCACCCCAATAACACCCAGGGGGTGCTGCCCGCCCCCCCCCCCCCCCCCCCCC
>NDXB01019554.1:0-24507 GCA_002631895.1 Agapornis roseicollis
CCCAAGTGAACAGATTTTACTAAGAAAGGAAACAATTGGTAATTGTCACAAAATCAGTACCCAGTGTAACTGGTAAGAGAGATCACCAGGGATGCTAGGATATTCTACTTGGAACAGGGGGAATAGCTTACTAGGGAATGTGCTTTCAGTATATCCCGCTAAGTGTCAGCCATACCAAATGATGCTCTGTTCCAGCTGTCTGTAGAAGGTAGATTGGTAGCTTCTTGACAAGCACTTTAGAATTCTAAAAACCCAGAAAGGAGACGATTGTACAGACATAACGAAGTCTGTGGCGCAACAGGGAACACGGGACCAGAATTTTCCTGTAGTATTTCAGAACTGCTTTTTGCAAATCTCATTTAGTCCCTGCAGAAGGGAAAAACAACAAAAAGGTTGGATTTCTGTAGGAGAGGGGATCAAAATGATGTCAATATGGATAGAGTGAGAAAAACAGACTTGGAGGCTAAGGGGAGAGAGGATTGTAGAGATCTAACCTGAGTGAAAACAGAACTGTAGGGGACCTTATAGGAAATGAGTTTCCTGATTTTTATTTTTAAAAAGGTTTAATTAATTTCTGTTATATTTGTTATGTGCCTTTCATTTTTTTATTAGTTTTCAGTGTAAAAACCCATATTTCTGCTGATATAAAAAATAGAGATTTATTTGACATGTGCAACCTATATGACTGAGTAGTTCCATAGCTACAAAAGACTTCTAGAGCAATAGGACAAATTAAACCTCACTCCAGTTATATAAAATTAGGTGATATCATTAAAATGAAGCTTCCTTTTGAAATGGGATTGACCCTCTGATGCAGTGAGACAAAAACTGAACATCCAGTGTGAAAGGGTGTATGCCCTTTACATGCTGTAAAAAGGTTTTTCCCATAACTTTTATTACTGTGTTAATGAAGCAGAAGTCAAACGAACAGTTTTCCCTATGCAATATGAATCTGATAAATTTTCCCATATATTCATATGCACTTTAACTTGAATTGTGTGCTGTTGCAGATGGACTCTTTCTTTTAGGTGATTTATTTTCTTTTTATCAAAGGTTTTATAGCTAATCCTTGTTTATCAAGAGAAAGCATCTTCAATCACAACTCATTTAGGCTTTCAGCCTTTGAGATACATCACTCATATTCTGAAATACACAAAATCAATATCTAATACGTGAAAGATTTGCTTGTGGTAAAAGGTCAAGAAAAAGAATTTTTCTTCCAACTATTGACATAAACACTTGGAGATGAAATGTTTTCCAAGGTATTTTGTGTCACACTTGAATTCACATGTGTAATATAATAATCAATATAGAACTCAATGATACTAATTTCGTTCTGTGTATATTGGTGCTTATGAACATTAGTGATACATTTTCCTTTGGCTGCTGCGGGGTTGGGTAGCTGTGCTTACCAAACAGGAGGTTTATTCCACAAGAATTTTCTATTTCAGTCTAAAATTATGATACTGAAATTATTTTTAATTTAAAGTAGGAAGAAAAGGATACCATTTTTTTATTATTATTTTTGTGGGTTTTTTCAGCTGACAAGGCTCAGTGCAGGAATATGTAAGTTGCAGGATTTGCTCTAAGAAAATCCATATTTATTGTTTTTTAAGATTTTTGTTAGCTGTTAAGAAAGCTCATGTCAAGCATTTGTTGTGCTTGAGAACCTTTGGTTCTCTGAAGTACACTGTGAGATTTGAGGTATATACTAATTGGGGAATGAATCATAAAGAAGGTTGTTGAAGTGTGGAGAACACCAGGCAGCTTCAGAAAGGACAAAGGACTTTAGGAAGTGCTGCTGTGTGAATGATATCTATTCACATTTGTGGAGAGACAGGAATTCTGCAAAAATCTTTGCTGTGTTTGACAGAGAAGGATCTCCAAAAATCTCCCCACAAAACCTTAAGTTTTTACTGTCGTTGCTTCATTCTTAGATTTGTGTGCATTTTACATACTGGAAATCAAAAGAAGTGAATTAAACTTACATGATTATTTTTTTCCTCTTTAAACTGCAGGAAAAGCTATACAGTGCTTTACATTGCAAGGGTCAATATGAGACCATTAGACTGATATTGGCTTTTAAAGCCACAATAATAATGCAGTTGGTCGTGTAACTACAAAAAAGTACATGCATGAGAAATTCGCTTGATATTGTTTCCTTATTGAAAACTGTGCAATAAGAAATCACTGACGGATGGTCCACTGAGAAAGCCTGTATTTTTTCTTTATAATATCCTGAGCTTTCTAGTATAATTTAATTTAATCTCTTATTCTAAGATGATATCTCTATAAAACAGTTTATCTTTACAAACCATTCAAGAATAGGTTGGGTTGGAAGGAACCTTTTAAAGGTCAGCTCTAAACTAGAAATGACTAAGCAAAGATGTTAAATAATGTGGAAAATGCTACTTAAATGATGCATTTCTAAACTAAGAATCATTATAATCACTCAGATACTTTGACACATGTAGCATAAAGATGGATTTATTTTATTCTGGTTTGTTTTGCAGGTTTTTCTGAAAAAGAAGTTGAGAACTAAGCTCCTGGAGCTGACTGCAGGTTGATTAAGGCTTGAAATGAACTGTAGGAACCCATTAGAATATCTTGCCCAGAAAAGGTAAGAACTGAAATGATTTTCCTCTCCCTGCCTCCCAATCTTTATATGCATTTTTTATACTTGTTTTGTTTGATACTTTAACTACTGCTAAAGTATAAAGGCATGATGGGATAAAGGCCATAAATAGTCCACAGAAGAAAGGTGTTATAGTCTCACTTTGTGATGATTTACAGAGACTGTGAATTGGTGTAAACAAAAGCTATAGAGCATTTGGTCTTCATTGAATGAACAGTAGTTCATACTTCAAACTCTGGGTATGTGCAGAAAGCCCAGCAGTAACAATGATTTTGTTTGTGTTTATGACTTAAGCTGAGGGGAACAACCTCTTTTATAATTTTGGGGCAAAAATAAGACTTGAACCTACATCGATGCAGTTTTACACAGGGCAGCATGCATTCACTGGACTAGCTACCATTTCTTTAGGCTGTTATACAGATGATATACATTATAGTTTTATATAAAATCATTATGCCTGCCTGAGCCCATTAAATAGGCAAACCATTAAAATGCTTCTGCCCATAACCGGATTAAACTTTCCCTGACAAATTTATTTTAACAGTCAGTGAATGACCACATTGCAGTTACCCTAATGCATCACTTTTTGAGAGAAAATGATAGGCAAGCAACTGGAAGAGATGGGTTTAGGGAAGTTTATAAGCATAAGATAACTTTTCAATAAATCTCTTCATTGTTGTAAGTGTGCTTCCATAACAGCATCAGAAATACATGTTTGGAACCAGAAATTATTAAGTTGTAGTGACTTGAATTCATTAAAAATGAACAGAATATTGTGTTACAGTAGGTTGCTGTAAACCTATCGCAGTATACCTTTATATTTTATATCTGCATTTCAAAATACTACTTAGAAATAGTTATTTAATGATAGTGACTATTAATCATAGTGATGTATAAAGTCTGACATAGCTTCAATCCTCCTCATTTTCTTACTGTGAACTTCATTCACATAACAAAACATCTATGTTTTTACGTGGGCCTGTGAATAGAGATGTTGAAAAAAAGACAATTACACAGTAAGAATGTTACCAAGATCTCATACAATATCACAGAACAAATCCATTTCCTTTTCAGCCTTAATGAACATCAGTTTAGAGAGTTGTCTGTAAGTGCAGATATCAGGACTGTGACATAAATGCACATTGAAATAGAAGAAAAATCCATTTAAATGTAGGAAAGACTGTAATACAGAACCTCAGCTAATTGTACTCTTCAGTAGCAAATATTCAA
Source organism: Agapornis roseicollis (assembly GCA_002631895.1). NCBI lineage: Eukaryota > Metazoa > Chordata > Aves > Psittaciformes > Psittacidae > Agapornis > Agapornis roseicollis. The sequence continues at coordinate 3,866 of NDXB01019554.1, forward strand.
TTTTGATATAAACTGAATGATTTGTCCTCTTACTGGTCTTGGATGTCTACTCACTTTCCATGATAGGTTAAGGCAATGTAGACCTGAAGCCCCAGTTGCATGCAGAAATGCAGAGATTAAATGCCCAATTTCTGCAGAAAGCATGCCTCAGCACAGAGCAGACAAAGTGTGGTGGAATGCACTCTGAGTGCTCCAGCTCCTCAGAGCAGTGAAATAGTAGGCTGAAATTCAGTGCTGCAGACTGCTGGAAGACTGAATGCGAGGAGGATATCGTTTCTTATCTATAGGCTGAGATTCAATCTAACTTCAGCAATACAGATATCTGTATCTTAGCTAGATTTCTTTCAGACTTGCTGAAGAGAAACAGATGTGTCTAGGGTGGGATTAATCACCCTAGGGCTTTTCTTTTATTTTTTCTTTTAAGGAAAAGATTAGGTGATTGTAGCATTGTGAGCCATTGTGAGCTGGGTGGAATGACAGTTAAAATATTTCAAGCTGTGTTCTTCAGTGTAAATTCTTTGATGAATAATTTGAGTTTAGGCAACCTACTGATCACCTCTTGTTTAAAGTAGAACTTTCAAAGTGGGATAACCATTTGAATCTGTAATGGTAAGTTTTATGAATAATCCTTATTTGAGAATTTCGTGGTTAAAATCTATGAATATGAAATGCTATACATTACCATCACAATAAAAGTTCTTCACTGAGAGACTGTTAAACTTGATGAAAGAGTAAAAAGAACAGAAATTATGTTGAAGTTCAAGCCAAAAGATAATTACCTGTTAGCAATGAAACTAAAATCTCATTCAATCCATTTACTGAAATTTGTTGGTCTGTCCGTTACTACAATAGCAAAGTGGTACCTCACTTCTCATACAATTTCTCTTTTTTCCTCAGTACTAGTTATACAAGAGCTGTAAAATATCTCAAGCTTTCCTGTAAATAGATTTGATGTCCAAAGTCATGTATACTGATTTTGGCTGGAGTAGAGTTAATTTTCTTCATAGTAGCTGGTTTGGGACTATGGTTTGGATTTGTGACCAAAACAGCATCGACAACACAGAAGATGCTCTAGCTATTACTGAGCAGTGCTTGCAGAGAGTCAAGGCCTTTTCTGTTTGTCATACCATCCTACCAGAGAGGAGACTGGGGGGCCCAAGAAGCTGGGAGAGGACACAGCTGGTACAGCTGACCCCAACTAACCCAAGGGATATTCCATGCCATGTTATGGCATCATACTCAGGAACAAGAAAAGGAGTCTAGGGAGAGTAGTCATCTTTTGCTTGGGAACTGGCTGAATAGTGGTCTATCAATGGGAGGTGTTGAGTGATTGGCTTTGCCTCACTTCTATGTTGTTTTCTTTCTCTCTTCTTGCACTTTGATTGTCACACCATTTTTATTTCGACCCACATGTTTTCTTGCCTTTCTTCTTCCTTCCTCTTTCCCTGTTCCACTCAGGTAGGGAGGGGCTGCAGTGAAGTGGGTGGCTGTTGTGGTGCTTGGCTGCCTACCAGGGTTAACCCACATTAAGCTAAGAAATTTTTTACCTTTTTCGTAATTACCTCACACATCTTAATTTGTGGCAGGAATTTCTTCGAGTGCCGATGACTTCCTCACTCTCAAAGGTTGTATTTTGACAAAATTATTTCGTTTTTGGCTATTTAGAATGAAAGCTGTCATTCATATCTGTATGTGTGTACACATGTATAAGATACAATATTAAAGGACTCAAACTTGTAATAGAATGCTAAAAGATATTCCAAATGTGTTTTATTTTACTGATTATCTTGAATTTCTTAAAGTCAGGTGTATATCATGTTTCTTCCTATGGATACATTGGAACATTTCATACCTTCAGTTATTTATTCAGTATACTTGGATTTGACTTCAATATATAGCCAGTGTCCTGGTTATAAATCTAAATAAATTGATCTTAAGATTTCTGCTAAATTCTGGATGATTCTGATGGACTTCAAGGAACCTGGTTTTTCTTTGATAGCTTGTGTAATTAAAAAGTTATCAAGAACATTGTATCAGTTCCGGTTTAGTGCTTTGCTGGCTATTTTGTAAGATAATGTTAGGACAAATAGAGGTGGTTTGAATATATCCACATTGGCCCTGAAGGAATGCCTGGGAACATTTTGTGAACTTCACTTACATCAAATGAAATAAAAAGCCATGTGAGTGCTGAAAGTTCATACATTTTGTTCTGTGGTGGTGACAGCTTGTGCGCCACGCTAGTAAGCACTACAAGTTCACTCCAGATTGTGTGCCAGGTACATAGACCAAAGCAAAGATGGTGCAGTACAGAGCATCAGAAGATGTCTCTGTGACTTTTTACAGCTGCAGCCTGGCATAGCATCCCTTCTGAATCCAAGCCCATTGGGCTGTGGCAAAGGGAGCACTACTCCAATCAGCTGAACAGCTGTGTGTTTCCTATTAAGTCTGTATCCGTTCCTGCAGTGGAGAGGTCACTGACATTTCACAAAAGATGCACCTTAATCCAATCTGCTATTGGAAATACCAGCTCTTATTTTTGTTCATCCTCAACTTTCTTCCACACCCTTGTTTATGTCCTATTTCATTGTACTTATATTTGTCTATTTGGGGCCATGGCTCAAGCTTAGATATATTTTAATTTTGCTTCTTCGCAGTGTGTCAGATATATGAAGTATAGATGCATGTATGCACCATCTTGATTACGTTTATAATTTCTGTTTTCCTAACCAGGATAACACTGTGATCTAAGAATTTTTCTGTGTCTGAGCTGAATATATTAGATAAAAATGACCAAATGTCTCTAGCACACTTATTTCTGATTATTACCAGAAGCATCAGAGCTAGAGAGAGATGTTTCCTGGTGAGCAGGCAACCACAGAGTTAGTTGAGAGAAGCTTAATTAACCAGCGTGGAGAAACTGCAGGAGGAGGAAATATATCTTGTGGCAGATAAAAAGTGAGCAAGATCAATTTGTTTGTACTGGCACTGTCACCCACAGAGTACCACTGCTAACACAGGAAAGGGCCACACTCATACCGAGATCTGTAAGTGGAGAGACCAAGAACACATGTAGAGTACAGAGAAGAATGTTCACTTAAGACAGATATTTCTGTGACCTTCAACAAAATTCTGAGATTCTAGGTTAGTTAAAAAAAAAGTAGCAGAAAACACCCCTCTGGAAATCTAAATATCTTCTTCATAAGAAAATATGTAGAATCGTTAAAAAAAGAAGAGGAGTTGGGAACTTTAAATAAAGAAAATGAACAATATTATACTAAATTAGGTGAGGAAGAAAAGGTAAGAATAATCTCTTTCCAAAGTGATGCAGCACTGTAAAATTTAGTTGCTTTCTTCTACAAGAGGCATAGTTCTGTTTGTCAGTGTTATTTATTCTAGTAGAATGTACTATGGAAACATGCATCCAGTACAGAATTGCACTGGTTTTTTTTTTCAGTTGCTGGTAGCTCTTAAACAGAGCATCTATTTACTCACTGACATTTCTGCTGTCTGAAACTCGCTCAACTGCATATATAGGTATTTTTAATTAGGTAGCTGATTGGTTAACAATTGATCAGAGAAGGCTTTTATTTGAAGAATGTACTGATTTATTCTCCACTCCCTGTCCAATAGCTAAACTCTGTGACTAATAATAGGAGTCTGAGACTAAATAGTTTGAGGAAAGGGACAAAAAACCCAAAACATGTTCAGCAGTGAAACAAGCCAGTTCGTGGCAGCCAGTAGATGTCATTCTATCTCTATTTTACTGCTGGCTCCTACTGTTGTAATGATATTTTTCCAAAACACAAATTGCAGGTGGGAGTGGGGGGAAGTTTCACTTTATTCTGATTAAAGCACAAGTTTAGATCTTTCTTTCCAGTAACATAAGGTGTCAGAGTGTGAAATTGGAACTTTTGCTGCAATTGAGGCCGATAAGCTATTGTCTTTCAGTTACTTGTCCATTAGACCTATTTTATTTATTTATTTGTACAAGGAATTTGTAAGCTTTGCACTATGCATGGTTTTCCTGTTTATTCTTTCTTTTTTCTTTACAATTTCCTCCTTCTTTCTGAGCAGGCTTGCTTGATGTTGTTCCTGCAGCTCTTTTCCTATCACTTCTGAAGTTGTCAAGGCCATGTACAAGAAGGTTATAATTCTAGGGAAACACACGGACGTGTCACACAAGAGCAAGGTCTTATACCTGTAGAAAGAGAGGTTTGATACTTGTTTTCCAAATAGCCATAATAATTAGAACCTGGACACAGAGACCTGCTGACAAATGTAGCAAATAGAAAGTCTTTTTCAGCCAGGCAATTTGAAATCAGCCATTTCATTTCCATCCACAGATACACAGTGACTGTCTGGAGGGTAGTGTAGGCAGAGGGGCAAATCACTGAGACTGAGGAGACTGAATTGTGCTACCTTCTCAATGCCCACAGCAGCATGCTCTAGTCAAAGTAGGAGGAAACCAGGCAAGCAATTCATTCTGTAGCTGGAGTAGTTCAGGTGCCAGGACTATCTAGCTGGCAGTTTTAAAAATACTGAACTATTATTTTTGCTCTTTGGCAGCCACTGTTTCACATGGTCCTGTTCTGTCACAGGGACCCCATGTGTTTTGTTGGCCATTGAGCTGAGGCAGCTGCTCTCCAAAGTGCGTTAACTGTGCTTCAACACAGAGTTTGCAATCCATGGTCTTGAAGGAGCAGCGAGTCTAGACCATGCTGTGTCACAGCAAAAATACCCAGTTTTCTGCAGAATCAACAACAAGAATATGAACAGATGAAACACAGGCCTAACAGGTAAATTTTAAGATGTGAGAATACAGGAACTATAAAATCCTCAAAGATACATTATTTAAAGCCTTTCTGTCCCAATTCTTCTCAAAGGGCTTACAATATAAGTTACCTTTGAACCCAAGATGTTAGGCTAAATGATAGTCTTGGTATCTTGGATAGGGTCTTACCAATGTTATGCTAGTTTCTCTCCTGACAGTCACTGAAATGTAGTCAGGTGGGTGGTAGTAGCATGAATTAATCTTCTGGTGCTTAGAAGGAATCCAGTGCTCTGTGTGTGTTCTGGGTAATATGTGCAGGGAATAACAGTTGCAAACTACTGTTCTGGGTCTGGCTGTTCCTACTGCACTTGGGGCTCTCCGACAAGCCACGCTAGTTTCCCACAGATATTTTATATTCTTCTTGTACTATGCCCTTACTGGAAAGAATTCAACACAGGAGAGTTGCATTTCCTTTGTGTCTTGGAGTTGTGATCTTAGATAATTTTTCATCTTTCTGAGTTAGCATCGCAAGCAAATCAGGCACTAAAGCTAATAGGAACACAGATACAGGGTACAGGAAACCACAAGTGTTCATTAGCATGTTAGTTATAATGGCAAAAAATCACAGTAAACCACTACTGCAGTTGCAGAAGGAACATATGATAAGCAAGAGATAGAAAACCAAAGAAAAGGGTGACTGATAACGTTTTTGCAGGTACTAACTGGTAAAATGTCTGTCTAGTGAAGAATATCACAATGTTGGTGCTGTTTGTATAGTGGAGAAAATCAGTTATATAAGCAAGCAAGGTAAATGCTCACTTTTGTCTAAGAAGGAACAAACAAATAAAAGCAGCTAAGTGTGATGGGGAAGTTAAAATGAACTGAAGAAAATAAAGATACTATGAAGAGAAAGAATCAAGTGCTGGTCCGTTTAAATCTGTCTTGTACAGCTACAAGGAATAGAATGGAAAAAAATCACCTGCAACCTCACAAGGAAATAAAAAAAAGGCTCAGGAAGTAGGGGTTGTGGCAAAGGATCTAAAGGGCCAAAGATGTTAAAGCTCAGCTGGACAAATTGCAGATGTTTTGTTGTTTTGCAGTACACATCTGTATACATTTTGCTGTGTTCTGCACATTTTTACCCACAGCACCAAAAATAATGAAATTGCATTTTACCTTTTAAGCTGTGACTCACTTCACTGAAGGGTCATCGCCCAGACAGTCTGAATGTGCGTGCAGACAGAGAATACCAAAAGAGAGCAGAAATTTACATCATGTCTATGTCTTGACAAAGGGAAATGTAAAGATCTCGGCTTCTTAGGGGTATGCTAATAGGGATCCTTTCAGTCTCTGCAAAAAAAAAAAAAAGAAGCAAAATTCATACTAGGATGTGTTTTGTGACTGCTGCATGGATTTAAGGAAAAGGCTGTAAGGGGAAAAGGTTGAGAAGAGCAAGGAAAGGTCTGTGAGGTGCCAAGCAAAGAAGGGGAGCCTCTGATAGTTTTCTAATTCCTCCCTTTTTCACCCATGCATGTTAATCATGCCATGCAACATTGAGTTTGTGTGCAGACTCAGAGGTAAGGGAAGACATGCAGATATTTTTGCTTTAATCTGTCACCTGAGCCCATTAAAAAGACAGGATGAATTGGATTCACAGGAATTGGCACAGTCTGACTGTGATGATATCAGAGCAGTCTTTAGTGAAAAATATAAGAACTAGATGCTTAGAGAGAGGATGACTGTTCAGCTGCTTTATTCACAAGATTGTGAACCTGGCACCACAGCAGGCCCCATCCTCTTTGCATTGCACCTCCTGCTTTCCCCATTCCTGTAAGGACTGTCAGGACATCAGTGTTAAAGATGTGTTTGCTCCACATACCCATGGGTCCGCTCAGTCTGAAACACTTAAAAGGGAAGAAAAAAAGACCTGCCGTAGGCTTCCTCAGAAAGTTGTTTTTCTGCTGAATCTGCTGCACATGAGTTGCTTTTATTTCTGAGAAGGGCCACAGGGGTAGGAAGAGGCTGGCTAGAGGGGCTGCTGTTCCTCTTAACCCTTTCCCTGAGCTGACAAGTTTTCAGATATGCCCAATTTGTTCTCTTCTGTACATGTGGGAGAGCATGCAATATTTCTAGGTGATAACAAGCTATTAATGCCTCCCACTGTGTGGAGTTCAATAACTGTGTCCGATGAGTCTGCTAAAGATAAAACTTGAATTAGCACCTTCGTTTTGCTGTGAATATGATCCATCTCTGTGTCTGAGGCTCTTACTGCAATAATTAGTTCACACAGACCATTTGCAAATCTGAAATGATGATATTTTGTGATTCTTTCTTTGCTTTATCTTTCTGCATATTTAGGCAGGAAACGTCATCAGCTGAGGATATAGCTTCTACAAATAGATGACTCAATCTTACAGTGCACTGTAGTGCATAGATATCTTAAAGATACAGATGCTTTGTGGTTTCTAGGTCCTACTCCTGCAAAGCTGTTGCTTTCTGAAAGCACAGAGAATTAATCTTTATTCATCTCTCTTCCTCTTTCTGGCTGCAGTGTAGGCTAGTTATAATCTTTATATATAACTTTTTGACATGGGAATTTCATTATTTTATGTACATCACCAATTCAAAGCAAGCCTTCTATTCACCTGTCCCTCAACCTTAATACTTCATTCTCTTTTTAATGCAATTGATGTGATTAGACTTCTTTTATGGAAAAATTAAAGTGATCTGACAAACACCATTATATTAGATCAAAATCCTGTGCTTTCTGAAGTGTTTGTTTTCAGTTTAACATAGATGTGATCTATTGTACTACTTCACATGAAAATTTCTTCTTTATATCGGTAAGCCTGAAACACTAATGTATATGTCCAGGGGTGTCATGGTAGATTGCTATGAGGGACAGATTCCTCACTCCAGTTTACTCAAATCAAAGTCAAAACCAGGCACTGCATGTTAACTGTCACTGCTTTTGTTTGTTTGGCTGGTTGATTTGTTTTGCCATTCAAACATAATGTATTTGAAATAACTGTTCTTTTCTGAAAACAGTATTTATGTTGTTATACTGTGAAGGATTTATAAAATGTCTATTGCAGTAAATAGGTTTTGTTTTGCCCATTTCTCTTATGAGGAGAAATAGAGTATCCTTCAGAGGTTCATATATTTTTTAGCTATGGTATTTTTGCTTGTATCAGTAACCTGAAGAAATGACACTATTTGTATCCTCAGTTAAAAAAATAAAAGGAAAAGAAAAGGCATTTTAAATTAGCTGTTTTCTAGTCTTGGCTACAGGCTGGTTGTGGATATAAGAACATTCTGTATATACTAAAATACCTGTAAAGGACCAGTTGCTGCTTAAAATTACTCCGCTTGGAATAGCAACAGAAAGGTCACACTTGAGATAATAAATATTCATGTAATCAGGTTATATGGAGCTACACAGAATACAATAGCACCAATCACCACAACTGATTGGAGTGTTTTCATCAAATTCAGTAATGAATGAGAGACAAACAATATTGCTAAGTGGGATGTGTTCTTTGAATACCCTGTGGTAGCTGTTAAGAGTGGCTGTTCAAACTGTTGGGATCATTTAAATCTGTTTGCCAAACCTTGAAATTCCTCTTGTTTTCCTATACTGCAGTAGTCCTTGGCAAAGCATGGGTAAAGTTGCTCCTATCCAGCAGCTTTTTGCATCCTTTTGGTATTAGAAAAGCTATCTGTACATAGCACAATGCAATAGTTCACTAATCTGCTTTTACAGTTTTCATTATAGAGACGAGGCAGACAAAGGAGTCTCAACTTTTCCTGTGTGCAAGGTGATACTACTGGTATTCTTCCCCTTTCTTTCTTTTTTGTAAAGGTTAAGGCATTAGTGCTACTACCTTGCCTAAGTTCCAATTTAAATTATTACTTCCTTCTTAGTTTCCTTCTGGAAGTTCAGGAATCAGCAGTCCTTTTCATCTCTGGTCTTATACCATCCTGTCATGTCTGTCCAAAATACCTCTGATTTGTGGTGATGTTGCTTTTTAATGTATAGATTACAAAATACATTATTATTCACCACATGTATTCATTTATTTTGCACTGCATTACAGTAGTTTAGCAAGCTTAGCTCTGCAGGCAAGACACCATGCAGGGAGATGGACAGTTCCTTTGGGCTCTCCCTACATTTACATTGTCTGGGGAAAAGCCTGAGGTTCAGCACTTGGAGTAACAGAAAGTTTTGCCTAAAACAGCTGATTTGCTTATCAGCTTGCAATGCAAAATTGGAAGTATTTTATAGAAGAAAAAATCATGAGCAAGGGGATTTGGTAGACATGTTCAAACATGTCTAAAAATACATCAGAAATGAAATAATTTGCGTAAGTATACAGCTGTTTTTGCTTGGGATGAAAAGAGGAGTGTTCTATACAAGGCAGTCTGTTGCAAATGGACATTGCTGCAGGAGTTACAACATTATTGCTTTTACAATGGCTGTGTTAAACTCTGCACTAATGTGTAAAAGAACACTTGAGAATATAGGACTTGGATTTTGTTATCTCTCTTGGTACCTGCTTTCTAGACAGTAATGTTGTGCTACAATAAGCTCCATGAGTATGTTAGCTACCTGTCTGCAGTCAGGCGTCAGACACAGTGTGCAGGGGATCAGGCCCTTGGTACTGCACCATATGCACTACATGTGTTGTCCTGCCATCTAGAAGCAGCATAACTACAGCAGTTGAAGGCTGTTTACGGTGCTGTAACAGATGAAAATCCATCAGAACCAGGAGAGCATAAAGGAAGTTTATATATTGTTTCAAACACATCATGACTGAGGTCTGACACTTTGCTCACAAAGCGTAAGAGGCTGAGGGCTGTGATCCAAATAGGAAAGTGGAGGAATTGGAAACAGGATTGCAAAAGAATTTTAGAACAGACTAGGCAACGACAAAGCACCCATGCCTGTTCAGGCAGGCTTGCCATCATTGCAGGGGATCAAATGAGTCACCACTGAAAGTTGTGAAGAGAAAGGATATGTGACTGGTTGTGATTGCCTTCAACATATATGGCATTAATAAAAGGCATGAAAAAATTATGTTTTGGTAAGGTTTTTTTTTTTGAGAGGAGCGGCTTGAGAGAGGACGCCTGGATCACTGGAGTGGAGCAGAGCAGAGGGATCAGCGTCCAGGAGCCTCACCTCAGAGCAACAGGAGCCACTGAGGAGGGAGCCTCAAGTCCTTGAGAGGACTTGCCCAGGAGCCAGCAGCTCAGCTCATGCGGTCAGCTGACTCACAGGGGGTGGAGCCAGGAGGCTCAGCGGCAGCTGTGATTGGTTAAAAACCTGCCCGGGGAGCGCGAGCAACCAGGAGTGAGGTGGACGTGGCGGGTCGAGGCAGTGTGTGAGGCAGTGTGAGCGGACAGGCGAGCGGGCTGAGCGCCTGTGCAGGAGGACTCGCCTGGAGCACAGGAGAAGGAAGGACTGCTTGCTTGTGTGAATAGACATTGGCGGACCGATCAACCAGCTAAATCATGGTCACAACGCGATCAACAGCTGCTGTGAGGAATAACGTGGGTACCCAGACTGAGCCTGCCTGCAGACATGCGGCCGTGTAGGTCTCTGGCTGCAGAGAATGCCTGAGCCTGGCACTTGTACTGGAGACACTGCTTGTGTGAGGTGTGAGCAAGTAACGGATCTGCTCAGGCAGGTGGTGGAACTGAAGGAGGAGGTAGAAAGGCTGAGAGCCACCAGAGAGTGTGAAAGGGAAATAGATTGGTGGAGCCNGGAGGTAGAACGGCTGAGAGCCACCAGAGAGTGTGAAAGGGAAATAGATTGGTGGAGCCACAGCCTAAGGCAAGAGCAGAGGGAAGTGGTTGAACAGGTGATGGATCCCCTTCCCTCCTACCATCGAGCTGAGGGAGCGAACTCAAGGGACGGGGAGGTATGGAAGGAGGTCCCTCCTTGTAGAGGTAAGCGAAAACCCTCGCAATCCCTTCCTCCCTCCCAGTTGCCCTTGAATAACAGATGCGAGGTCTTGGAAGTACAGGACCAGGTAAATGGAGGGGTAGATCTATCTAGTGAGTCACCCAGGGCTTGTCACTCACCCCCATGCCTTAGAACTTCCTCGACCAAGAAGAAGAGTAATTGTGGTGGGTGACTCCCTTGTGAGGGGAACAGAAGGGCCCGTTTGTCGACCTGGTCCCTCCCACAGGGAGGTCTGCTGCCTACCTGGGGCTCAGGTTAGAGATGTTAGAAGGACACTCTCTGATCTGGTGCAGCCCTCTGACTACATCTGCTGCTGGGTTTTCAGGTTGGCAGTGATGAAATTATTACAAGGGGTGCAAGGGCAATGAAGAGAGACTTCAGGGCTCTGGGGCGGCTGGTGAGAGGGTCTGGAGCGCAAGTGGTGTTTGCCTCCATACCTGTTATGAGTGAGGATGAAGGGATAAATAGGAAGAGTGTGAGGATTAACGTATAGGTACATGACTGGTGCCGAAGGCAGGGTTTTGGCTTTTTCAATCATAGGCTGCTATATGAGACACCTGGTTTGCTGGTGGCAGGTGGGATACAGCAGTCCCAGAGAGGAGAGNCAGGGTTTTGGCTTTTTCAATCATAGGCTGCTATATGAGACACCTGGTTTGCTGGTGGCAGGTGGGATACAGCAGTCCCAGAGAGGGAAAAGGTTTTTGGGGCAGGAGTTAGCAGGGCTCATTGACAGGGCTTTAAACTAGATATGAAGGGGGAAGGGGAGATAACTGGGCCTGTTTTGGACAAGCCCAAGAGAAACGTGCTGGGGCTTGCAGGATGGCGGACTAGGGATGACTCGCAAGCTATTGTTTCGTTTGAGGGATTGGAGAGTTGTTTAGACCCTGTCCCGCAGGGGAAAAAGGGTACTAGGGCAAGAGTGAGCAGAGCTCACTCACAGAGATTCAAAGTGGGAGGGGGCTGTAGCTGAGTTTGAACTAGTGGGGCGTTGTTCTAGTGTTAATGTAGACCAGAAGGCCTCCCGCCTCCCAAGGGTGCCATTAGCGCGCTCTGCTCGCTCCCTGAAATGCCTGTACACCAATGCATGCAGCATGGGGAATAAACAGGAGGAGTTAGAAGTCTGTGTGCGGTCCAAAGGTTATGATCTGGTGGCAATTACAGAGACATGGTGGGACAGCTCGCATGACTGGAATGTGGTCATGGATGGCTATGTTCTTTTTAGGAAAGATAGGTCAGCAAAGCGAGGTGGTGGAGTTGCTCTTTATGTTAGAGAGCAACTAGAATGTGTTGAGTTCTGTCCAGGAGCAGATGAGGAGCAAGTGGAAAGTCTGTGGGAATGAATTAAGGGGCAGGCTGGTACGGGTGATACGGTTGCTACTTCAAGTTCAGACCTTTCTTGAATCTACAGAAACAGCAACTTTCTGCATTTAAAAAATAACTATAACTTTCTGTGAACACCCACTACAATCAAATCATTATCCAGTCTAAAAGGGCGACTTTGGACTGTCTGAACTCAAGAAAAAGTATATTAAAATATGAATTGTAATCTGAGTATTTTAGAGAAAGCTAGACTATATATTTTTTTCTGGGGTTTTTTTTCACTTATTTGATTAGGTGATAAAGGTCTGAACACAGCAGCTGCAGGAATGCTTAACTTGCATTGACAGCATTATTTCTTGCATGAAAGCGGTTGCTGTCTTCTCTAGGGACTGATTTTCATGAGGTGTGTTTGTGATGCAACAAATACATGTTAGATATTATGACCCTTAGCTCTCTATCTGTGCCTCTGAAAGCAGCATGTTAGGAAACAAGGACTGGAAAAAGCTTCACTGATCAATAAGTCACATTGCCATTGCTGTTCCATAAACTTCAGATCAAACTTTATGCTAGTTAGGATTTTTGTCTCAACTGCTTTACTTGGAAAATTATGGCTAGAAACCTCTTTCTAATTTGCAGTCTCAGAGAATTCAGATTCTATGCATTTCTTTGTCTGCCTACTTTAACCTTTAGCTCAAATTGTTCTTTTAAATCTCTGGTACTCACACCAAAGTGTGTTTATAGAGAACAGCCATATCCTTTGATGAGCTTTTCTAAGTTTCTTCTCATATAGTAGTCTCTTAATTCCTCTGACAGTAACTTTTTCCCTGTGTGTGTTCCAGTCTCACTTAACTTTTAAAAGTATGAACGATATAATTTTGACAAAGGTGAATGTTTTCCTGGCTTTCTTGGAAACGCCTGGCTTGATTCTCTCTGGTTCTCATTTACTTTTTTTGCACTTGCATCACATTGGTGGCTCATCCTGTAATTGGTGACTAATATGCTCAGGTTTCTTTTCTCTGTGACATCTGCAATTGATGTGCTCATAGCTTCTAGCAAAAGTTACTGTTATTAGTCTTCTAGTGAGCTAAAAGGCATTGAGAGCTGAATGTATAAGAGTTGGCTCTGTCATGTTAGTGACCTAGATAATGTTCCTAATTTTGCTTGCAGCAACTTTGTAGAACTTCTCAGTTACTTTATTTGTAAATCTGGGGAAAAGAGAAATATTATCATTGTCTGCTTTCTTTGCTAGCGGTGAAGTTAGTAAATTACATTGTAGAGGAGTAAACCAAGAACTCAGGACCTCCAGAGCTGCAACATAGTTAGAGAAGTACTGAGAGAAAGAATTGTCATGCTCCCATATGCATGAGAATTTGTACAAGGTGCATGGCATTAAGAAAGTAAGAGTTGCTAAGAAGGAGAACTTGAAAGCATGTGAGGCCTTCAACAAAGGTGACCACTTTAACTTCCTCTTACAAACAAGTCTCCTAGCATCTTCTAACCTTCAAGGAAATGGCAGACTTTTAATTACTACAGTTTATGAAGGTTTGTGATTGAGGACAAAATGTTTTTCATTTCCAATGAAACACATGAAGATAAATAGATACATTAGCCTCTGGGTACAGCCCTCAGTTATTTGTTCCAGTACTCTTTGGACTTGAGTAGAAGGGAAGAACAGCTGAACTGATGAATATTAATGATTTGGCCTATGCTCCTCTTGGGTACAGGAGACAGCCACTGGAATAGGAAAAAAGACCCAGTTGGTGGGCAGGAAAAATTATACAGGCAATGAAAAAGTGAGATCTATGGAAACGTTTGTTTAGATTTAAGTTAGGTTTTCAGGCACCTGCTGTACCAACATCACCTTCAGCTGGGGCATCAGTGTGAATCCAGTCATGTTTCTACAAACTTCATCTAAGGCTTTTTTGAACTTATTAGCTGCATTAATGTCTCTGCCTGCCCTATAACTTATGAACACAAGGGACAAGAATGATTGAACACTGTTCGTTTAACTTATTACTGGCAGCTTCCTTCATTCCCCAGAACATTATATCCTGCTATTTAGTAGGCTTTTGTACAGGTTGTATATTTAAAAGACCTTCAGGTTCTAATTTCAACAGTAAAGTGCACAGCTGGGGTGGTGGGGGTGGAAATGATTGACAACCAGAGCCAAGAGTAAAGTTTTTGTTAGCTTGTTTCTTTTTATTAAAATATTCAAGGTCAGGACAATTTTATTTTTTCAAAGAATAACAGGAGCTGTGAAGACTCTTCAGTTCTATAGAGAAGATGATGTAGAAGATGAAGGGCAGATAATTTTGTACACTGAACCTGGTAAAACTGTTGCAAATGTATGAAGTGGGAACATTTTGATGGATTATTGATATTAATTCTCAAGCTCATAATTTGTTAAAACTAAGATACGGAGGTCTTTCTTGAGCAGGGTGTGTATATTTTTCCTGCAAATATGAAATGTTGTACATAGCTTTCCAATGACTGAACTAGATAACTGTGCTTTTCTTGACATCTCCTGTCTATACAGAAATAAGCAGCCTACTAATTTTCTCTGATGAACGTGAACATTAAGCAAAACATTTTGTCACTGGGGAATTCTAACTATATAATATTAAAATGCCATAAAATTTTGACTGGGTAAATATCTTAAAAAAAATTATCTCCCTTAAAGTTGTGCTATTGCTCTTTGGTCTGCTGCCACTTCTTTGTGTTGTCATTAGTTATCTTCATAACTATTCTTTCCACTGTTTTTACAGCCAATTTGCAATTTCTGTTCACAAATCTGAGATAGATGATTTGCCCTAATTTCATTCTGTGTTCTCAGTGGGTTTTGAGATGAACTCTTAGAAACATGCCTCTCAAATACTGCACGATTTTGGAGTAAGCATCACTTCAGACAACATACCTTTTTTTTTCCCTTTTTCTTCCTCTCTTTCCTTTCACTATCTGTGAACTCACTGATACTGGAAAAATGTAGGAACCTGTACAATCGAAGCAATGTGTGCTGCAACCTGCTTATAGAACTCCAGGACAGTAACTTTTGTTAGATAGAGAAGATTTACTGGGAACCACAGCACTCTGCATTAAATAGATCTTCTGTCATTCAACAGCATTGCACAGCTGGCAAGAGCTCTAGAATCTCAGTTTCCATGTGAAAGACAGCATTAGATATAATCTCGAAAAGCTTACTAAGGGAATTGGTGCAAAGATTTCATGGAGGCAAATTTCTCTTTCCCATCACTATTTCCTTCTAACCAAATAGGTCCCCTCAGGATTCATCTCTGGGAAACCCTGAGGATGTAGTAAAAATGATGGGCAGACTGAAAGTACAGTATGAAACAAATCTTGGTGTATGGTTACACACTAAAGTGCTGAAATGTTATAGGAGACAAAGAGACTCTTTAAGACACAAAAGGCAAAGCAAGATGAACAAAAGACCAAATATTTAGGTTAAAGTGAATGTAAATAAAAATTGCAAATACTTAAAGGCTGATTACTAGGTAGTTCCCTTAAAAAGGAGTAAATTAGAGAAAAGGGTCCTATATCAAAGAAATGATTAAGAGATGATGATTACTTTACATGTCTGCAACAGGAAAGTAAAGGGGGAGAAGTTAATTAAATCAAAGTAATTCATTAGTTTGTGGAATATACAATTCCAGGCAGTTAGTGAAAAGAGATCATTTGAGAGGATATTCTTTAGTGTATCTTTAAAAGAATAGTAAGAAATCTTAATATGCTACTTAGGAAGTTATAAACAGCAGCATAAAGGTGTGGATTGGAGAGAGTTGTAACAGGTGATGTTTTGAGGGTGAAAGTTTACTTACGAAGTCCTGAGAGCTGATACTCAGAGTGATAGAGAGATGAAGAAATTATTTCTGGACTATAGTAATTGTTCTCTCTGTTATATCTCTTGAGGCTTAAAATTGTCCTCTTGAGCTTCAATTTCCAGGCTTCTTTCTGACTTTAAGCAATGGCTTTTCAGGTTCAAATCAATAAGAGCAGATCTCCCTTTTAGACATGAATCTTTTCTATTCTGGGTTGGTGTCCTGATACAGGTTATACAGGCAACTGGAATTGCTTTTTAACCAGAAAACATCAAAGACAAAAAACTCTGCTAAAGCCAACCCAATTCTCTGAATTGTTTTTCCTGAAATTAATTTGTTCTTGTCCTAACGCAGTCTTCAGTGTTACTGAATCTGTCTATACCTTGGCCAACTTCTATGTGCAAGGTGCCTTGTATCTGGCCAGAGGATACTTTGCTTACAGGTTTATACATGCATTCTGGAAGCATTTCCTCTTGTTTCTGCAATGTAGCCATCCCTCAAGCAAATGAAGTTGCTGTTTAAAGTTTGAAGTTTGAGATTAAACTTTCTCTCAAATAGTTTACTTTTCTCAAGATTAGCACAATTAAATACTGGTTGTGACAAAGTACGTGAGCAAAACCTTTCTCCATCTCTCTTTTGTTAGCCTTCAGCATTTGACATTTAAAACAGCAACTCAGACTGGTATTAGCTGAACCACTGAATTCTCTGTTTTATATGGTTATTTTGAAACTGAACAACAGGGATGGGAGTGTGGGGTTGGGAACACTCAAAACAACAGAACTGTTTATACCTTTACTGAGTTCAGAACAATGTTGTTGACAGTATCAGTGAGGGTTTCCCTCCTCTGTGTGAGAGAGGGTGAAATATCTAACACAAGCAGTTAGGGAAGTCCAATTTTTTCAGTGCTGTGGGACAGATGCTAGTTTTAGATGATCTCCAATGGACAACTTTCTGGGGTAACATAAGTAATACTTGAAAGTTACAGTTCCATCAGTAAGCCAAAGTGTATCACTTAATGTTTGAGGAGCTGCTCTAGAAAATCCTTCCAGCAGAATGATCTTTTGGTTATTAACTGAAAGGATAATTTTTCTGTGTTTAATAAAGTTAAATAGAGTTATTACTTAGGAATAATGCTAAGTATTAATTTATTTTCCCTTCTGATTTTAATTATAGTTTGTGTAGAAGCTTGTTCTCACCTGATAAATGCTTTGTTTTCCCTTTCCCTTTCTTTCAAGTGACCTGGGTCAAATTCTTCTCTTCAGCAAAGCTTCATAGCTCCAGTCAAATCAATAGATTTATGTGCATTTACTCTGAGAATCTCATATTAAAAAGTATTCAAAAAAATTTTGGGGTATATGCATTTTGATAATGTTTAACACCAATTTCCGCATTCCTTGACACATTGCTGTAAATATAATTCTAATACATATGTGGTCTGTCTGGTTCTAGGGAGCATCATTTAAATAATTTTGATATACTTTTCAGAATGCTGGAAATATACCACTACGCTTTGCTGCACTGTGTTGTGCTTACATGAGACAGAAGAAAAATGATTATTTGTAGGGAAATTGCACAGTAAAAACTATTCAGTACCACACAGCTCCTCTGAATATTTTTGCCCTGTAAATCCTGAACTGTAAATTACTTTAAATGACTCTGAAATTGTTAAGAAGTTAAAAATGTGACAGTTTATGTAAATCTTTCAAATGCTCATAATGTATTAGGCACTATAAGAATTCTGTTGTGATAGTTTCCTTTTAGCTGTGAGTTTTATTTCAGTGTTAAGAAAGAAAAAGAAATTTTATACATAAGGATGTACTATGAAACGCTGGTATGGAAACAGCCTTTTTCACTTGTTGATTGTTTGATTTGTAGAAGTGTAGGAGATACAGAAAATAACATGTGCTTTCAGATATATGTGCAACCTCTTAGAGTGAACTGTTGGAATCTTTATACAATCACTTCTTGCTGCTCACCGATCCTTGTAGGTAATTCCCCAGAGATGAGGTTCTGGTTTCTGGTAAATTATATGGAATGATGTTGTCCTAAGGTGTGGGCTGAGACTTTGTTTTAGAGGGGAACTTTAGGTCTGTCTGTACAAGAGTATAAGAGAACAATTTAAATTGGAAATAACAATGCTTTAACAATTTAGTGTAATCAATTGATTCCACTACTCATGGGAACAGACAGAGTAGAAAATCTTAAAAATGTAACTCCAGCTGTATCCAGATACCTCTCTTTACATAGTGAATAGTTTCCATTGGTATGTATTAATAGAGAATGTAAGTCCCAGTGGAGGTTACTCAAAGTGTTATACAAGCTTGCTGAAGTTTGCCTTATCCATGTAGTAGAAAAACCCCAAAGCCAAACAAGCAAATGGACTAGAATTCAACCTCTTTGTAGCAACAGTAGGTCTGTTTTTAAGGGGGGACCCTTTTTTCTGTGTATACTCAAGGAGTTAGGCAGCATAATAGAATAAATATTTTTTCCTATTGCTTGCAAACTAACTGTGCTGTGTAACCTGAATATAAAATTACATAAATGTAAGATTCTGTAAAATTTATTTTTATGATTCTTGCTATTCCTGATATGTAATCCCTTTCAAGTAGCCTGCTAAATCTTAGTAGTATCCACAGATGCTTATTGATAATAGTTGCAGTCAGCCATCTCTAAGGCAACAGATACATCTTGAGGAATCCATATGAATCCTGTATTTTTTTTTGTTCATCTTTAGCTGGAGTTCATCAAACGAATGGATGATAAGGAGACAAATAACATCTCATTATCATCATCAGTAGTTCTGAAATGAGTCAGTCAGTATCCATATATAAATGCACATACATCCAAACTGAAATTTTCTCTCTGAGTTTGCAGAGTGGAGGACATTAGGTAACAGACATGAACAGAGATGATAATATCCAACAGCCATACTTTCAGGAGCATGTTCCTAACAAATATTTTAAATACTTCCTGATAAAAGGTAATGCGAATTTTTAACTGTAATGACCCAAACTCTCCTGTACGATTGTCAGCACCCGAGTGGATCTACATCAGCAGTTTCAACATAACCCACAGCAGCCCAAGGGGACCAAGCTGTAGTGCTGTGATGTGCAAGTAAAAATAACTTCATATTTGTCTTTCCTCAACATAACTTTACCAACACCAACATAGGTTGAATTGATTAATGTTCTGTTGTTAAAGCTGTGTGGTAAACAACCACACAAGAGAGTACCTTTCATGGATTTTTATGTTTAAAGCCAAACCCAAGTAAAAGCAGTCATATTTAATTTTCCTGTTTCATAGAGTTGAGTATAACCTATATGAAATCCTATTTCCTTGATTTGTTTAATTATGTTTTAGAAAAAAAGATTTGATTCTTTTAAGCTGCATCATTTTAATTATTATTAATTTTTTAATCATGTAAAAATTGAAGTCCAGCTACAGGGCACAGAAAGAGAAAAAGTTTCCGCAAAGAGAATGTGGCTTTTTTTTTTATTGAGAAGCAAGGTAATTGTATTTGTAGTTGACTTACTGTAAATATTTCAGTTTTCTAAAATGTATCTTCGAATTGCAGTGCATAGAGGTGGACTCTGCCATTTCATTAGTATTCTGGGTGATGGGGATGTGCCAGCTCACTACAGTCATCCTTTGGGAGCTAGTTGTAGCCATAGCAACTGGATTTCAGTTTCAAATAACTGTGTAATGGAAGTCTGACATATCTGAAGCACAATGTGCTCTGTGAATGGTTGGCTCACTAATTAGTCAATGTGTTTCTTAAAAGCCAACAAGTCATTCAGTAAATGCACTTACTCTGTGATGATTTTCAATCAGTTAGAGTCATAGAATAATTAGGGTTGGAAAGGACTTTACAATCATCTAGTTCCAACCCCCCTGTCATAAGCAGGGACACCTCACACTAAACCGTTCCACCCAAGGCTTCATCCAACCTGGCTTTAAACACTGTCAGGAATGGAGCACTCACAACTTCCTTGGGCAACCCATTCCAGTGCCTCACCACCCTAACAGGAAAGAATTTCTTCCTTACATCCAATCTAAACCTCCCCTGTTTTAAGTTTGAACCCATTACCCCTTGTCCTGTCACTACAGTCCCTAATGAAGAGTCCCTCCCCAGTATCCCTATAGGCCCCCTTCAGATACTGGAAGGCTGCTAGGAGGTCTCCCTGCAGCCTTCTCTTCTNACCCATTACCCCTTGTCCTTTCACTACAGTCCCTAATGAAGAGTCCCTCCCCAGTATCCCTATAGGCCCCCTTCAGATACTGGAAGGCTGCTAGGAGGTCTCCCTGCAGCCTTCTCTTCTCCAGACAAAACAGTCCCAACTTTCTCAGCCTGTCTTCATACAGGAGATGCTCCAGTCCCTGATCATCCTTGTGGCCTCCTCTGGACTTGTTCCAACAGTTCTATGTGCTTTTTATGTTGAGGACACCAGAACTGCACACAATGCTCCAGGTGAGGTCTCACAAGAGCAGAGTAGAGGGGCAGGATCACCTCCTTTGACCTGCTGGTCACGCTTCTTTGGATGCAGCCCAGGATACGGTTGCTTTCTGGGCTGCATGTGCACACTGCAGCTGGCTCATGTTCATGTTCTCATCGACCACCACCCCCAAGTCCTTCTCTGCAGGGCTTCTCTCAATCTCCTCTCTGCCCAACCTGTAGCTGTGCGTGGGATTACTCCCACCCAGGTGTAGGACCTTGCACTTGGCATGGTTAAACTTCATGAGGTTGTCATCAGCC
>NDXB01019555.1:0-38604 GCA_002631895.1 Agapornis roseicollis
CATAAAAAGTTCCGTAAAAATTGGATAAAGTAAAATGATTGAAGCAGTAAAATCAATCTTATCAACATAGCACGAGGCCTGCCGCAAACCCGGGGGCAGCCCCGCTCCGCACTATTTACAAGGAGAAGAGATTAAACCTCGCGGAACCAAAAGTAAAACCGAGGAACCAACCAAGAAACGAAATGAAAAGCCAAAAAGTAAGAAACCCCCAAACTATCCTTACAAAGTGTTCCCGTGGGATCGGCACGTCTTGGGCTAGAAGCAAGGGGGGAACAAAAAAGGGAAAACAAAGGAAAAATTATCCATATATTCACATATAGGTTAAAATATAATACAGAGGTTGGTGGTGCGCCTGATGGCAGCGCTGGGGTGAGGGAGCCAGCTCGGAACCGGGAACCAATCCCGCTGCAGGGAACCGAGTTTATTTCCTTTCTCTGACAAAAACCAAAGTGAAATCAAAGGAGGAAATTCAGAGGTTGGTGTTTACCGGGGTGAATCCTGGTGGAGTCGGGGTATCCCGGGGCTCGGCGCGGCCGAGGCAGAGCTTACTCCAGGTCTGTGTCCTCTTTGGGTTTGTAGATGGCTCCGAACTTCTGCATGTATTTCTTGATGTACTCCTTCGTCTTGTGCTTCACGTTCTCGTTGCACTCCAGGTCCTCCGGGTTCTTGCAGTATTTCAGCTCCTTGTTCATGACTCCGTGAGTCAGCTGCAAGGGAGTGGATGGGCAGGGAATATCCACTGTTATTCCTGATAATGCATGTCCTGGGGACTCCCTAAGCTATTTTGTTACCATCCCCTACATTCTGCTGTTACTCCCCAACTATTCGCCATTATTCCCCTAGTATTTGCTATTATTCCCTAAATATTTCCTATTATTGCCTAATATTCCCCATGTATTTCCTGTTATTCCTCAAATATTGCCTATTAGTCCCCAGCTATTCCCCAAGCTATTTTGCTATTATTTCCCAAATATTTGCTACTTTCCCAAGTATTCCCCAATATTCCCCAAATATCTGCTATTATTGTATCTATTTCCCCCAAATATTCCCTAAGTATTTCCCACCATTCCCCAATTTTTTCCCTATAATATTCCCAATATTCCCCACACCCCCAAGATTGCCTAAATATTTCCTACTGTTCCACTAATATTTTTTATCTTTTCCCAAATATTCCCCCAATATTGCCTAAATATTATCCGAATATTTACTATTTTCACCAAATACTCCAATATTTCCCAAGCATTTCCTATTAATCACCAAATACTCCCCCAATATTCCCTAAGTATTGCCAAAATATTTGCTGTTTTCACCGAATACCCCAATATTCCCCAAGCATTTCCTATTATTCCCCAAATACTCCCCTAAAATTTGCTATTATTGTAAGTATCTATTTCCCCCAAATATTATTCCCAAATACTTGCTTATTTTCCCCACAAATATTCCCAAATTATTTCCTATTATCCCCCGAACTATTTTGTTATTATTCCCCACTTCCCCCTCCAACACTCCCTTATTCCCCAAACATCAGCCGATTCCCCCAACACCACTATGTTCCTTCCCCTATCCTCCCAGACACATGGGGATGAAGGGGCCATCCCCAGGTGTGTCCCCACCTTGCGCGCCAGATGTTTGAAGTCCTCGGTGGTGGTGATGCGTCCCACCTTGCAGTCGGGTTTGCGGTACGGGTTCAGGCACTGCACGATGAACTGCGACATCTGCACCAGAGGAGAACAGGATCTGGCCCTGACCGTGCTCACCAGCCCCAGGGCAATGTGGCCCCCAGGACCCAGTGACCCCATGGATGGTGACAGACCCCCCGTGGCACTGGGGACACTCACTTCTTTCCTGAACACCTCCTTGCTCTTCTTGGCCAGCTCGCTCGATGTGTCTGCTTCCGCTGTCTTGGGCTTCTTGGAAGACTGGAACGGAGGGAAGGAAGAAGAGGATGGTCAATGCTGCCTGGAGCAAGCCAGGTTCACCCATCCCTGTCTCCACCTTGAGCACAGTAATCCTCCTGCCCAGCCCTGCTCCACAGCCAGGCAGGCAGCGCACACTTCCCTGCCTTGTCCCAGTGAACTTCCCACCCAGTGCCAACACACATTGGTCCTGGTCCTGGTAAGACTTCCCAACCTGGTCTCAGCATGCTTCCCAGCTGCACTCTCTTTAGCCCAATCCAGGCACCCTTCCAAGCCCGGTCCCGGTGAGCTTCCCAGCCCACAGCCGGCATGCTCTCCACCCTAGTCCTAGCACACTTCCAAATCCATTCCCAATGAAATTCCCAGCCCAGTCCTGGTGAGCCTCCCAGCCCAATGCTCACATGCTCTCGAGCCCAATTCAGGCACACTTCCCAACCTGTTCCTGGTGAGCTTCCCAGCCAAGTCCCAGTGCGCTTCCCTACCCAGTCCTGACATGCTTCCCAGCTCAGTGCCAGTGTACTTCCCAGCCGGATGCTGGCATGCTCCTTACCTCAATCCAGGCATGGTTCCCAGCCTGCTCCCCATGAGCTTCCCAGCCCAGTGCTTGTGTGCTCCCCACCCTGATCCTGGCATGCTTCCTAGCCTAGTGCTCCAGTCCAATACCAGTGTACTTCCCAGAGTGATCCTGGGAAGCTCTCCAACCTGGTGCCAGCACACCCAGGGTGCTCCCCAGCCCAGTCCCAGCACGCTTCCCAACACACTCCAGCCACACTGCTGGGCTGGGAGCACAACCCCCTGGGAGCCGCAGGGCTCCTCTTCACCCTTGTCTTCTTTGGGAAAAAAGGATGGGAAAAGGGTGTGAGCTGGTCCTGGGGAGCAGGGCTGTTTGGGGAGGGGTAGCCCTACTGCGTGGGGAATTATCTTTACCTGGAGATAAAGGGGAAGCATAGGTTGCCCCCTCCCCATTCATCTCCAAATTACCAGCACAATCATTTGCAGGGATGGATCCAGCCTGGCTGCACATCCAGGTGAGGGGAACACTGTCCTAACCCCTCTCTGAGGGCTGATGGAGCAACACCTATCCGTCCTGTTAACCAAGGCCATGCTCCAGCAGAACCATCCCCACTGGAGCAGGCATGCAAGCACACCATTGGAACCTCGTGCTGAAAGCATTGCAGTGGTTGGGAATCTGCCAGCTAGGATTCACAGTGGATTTTAGAATCATGGAATGGTTTGTGTTGGAAGGGACCTTCAGAATGCATCTACTGCAACCCTCCTGCAGTAACAACTGGATCAGTTACCCAGAGCCACATCCAGTCTGGCTTTGAACATCTCCAGGGATGGTGCATCTACCACCTCTCCTCAGCTACAGACGATCACAGAAGGACAGAGGTGAATTTTACAGGGATTTCTGACTGTTCCCCATAGTACTAATCCCACAGAGCACAAACATGACTGACTTAATTTGCTGCCTGCGTTAATGGAATAGAAATTACAGCAGCTGCACCCCAGCAAGTATCCACACATGCCCAGCCCTGTGGGCTTTACCTTTCAGCCCTGCGACCTCCTCAGCTTCTAAGAAAATGGAAAGCAGGATCTTTCCTCTGGCACTGTTTTTCAGGAGAGGTTTGTGTATGGCAGGTTATCATGACTTGGATTTTAAAGATGGAGACAGCAAACCAGCTTGTTAAAGGCTTGAAAAGCTGGGGGAGATGTGCTCTTTGGAGTTGGCTTAGTGCTTCTTTTAACTAAAAAGCACCAGTTTTTTAAAGTACTTAACACTGAAAAAAGCAGGATCCAGCCATCCCATCCCTTTCAAATCCCAAAGCCGTGCCTGGCTGAGGCTGGAGGGCAGAGCTGCAGAATCCCGTGAGCAAACCACTGCGGGGTTTAAATCAGCCCTTGACAGGAAGGTTTTACTGCCCAGGGCTGTCCTGAGCAAGCCCTGGTGTGTCTCTGGGCTGGCTGCACATCAAAGCTCCTCACTCCCTGCCCCAGGGCTTGGGCAGCAACATCAAAAAGCTAGTGATGAGGAGCAGATGGCTCCCTGCTGGCTCCCGGCATGGCACTGGCTCCAGCGGCATCATCAAGCCCTGCCACCTTCCATCACCAAGACCTTCACCTCCCCAAGACCTTCTCCATCATCAGGCCCTTCTGCATCTCCCCAGCATCTCTAGCACACCCCAGTTTCTCTTAATTCCCCTAAGACAGCACAAAGGAGTAGTGATTTTATTTGCTGGGCTCAGTTTGGTAACAGTGAGACTGAGCTTATCAAAGGACTTCAGCCTCCATGGACATGACCACAGTGCTTCCCCTATAGCCCCTCCAAAGCATTCCCCTAATCCAGGGCAATGCTGCCTGCTACGAAAACTAACATAGAGAAAACCCCCAGAATTGTGGTATTCCCATTGATCAGCCCCTCCTGGGATGAAAGCTGGGAATGGAGAAGCCAGCAAAAATGGTAGGGTAAAACCAGCCTGTAAAACCATCATCAGTGGGAGAAACCCTGGGAAAAAACAGCAATGGTGGGAGAAGAGCAAGAAACAAATGAGCAGAGAGACACTAACACATCCATGCAATAAATCTGGGCTTTTTCCATCTTTTTTTTCCAGCCCTGTGTTACTGCCAGCCTGCCTGAGTGCTCTGTTGGGGCCCCCTCTCATGAAACCCCTTTTCCAAGGGAAAAAACAGGGTTTAAAGCATGCTTTAAAGGGAAATAGTGAGCGTGGCTTCACGCACCTCTTGTGCCTTTCCATCAAAATCCTTATACCAGCATGTGAGCACCAGGCGGGCTCACCCACCACTGACACCAGGCATGGCGATGCTGGGGCTTGGGGGGCATCAAGAAGGGAGCAGATGATGCTTGGAAGAGGGCTCCGGAGGAAATAAAATACCCCAGGCACTGCCACTGCAAGGATTTTGCCGGTGCCGCGCAGCCGGGGTGCACCAGGAATAGCAGCAGCAGCTGTCAGATGGCTGGAGCCACGATGCTGGTGGGTTTAATCCCTCATGGAAAAGGTGTGGGGTGAGGAGGAGGCGTGTAAAAAAATCCTGGGAATGTGGCTGTGATTTCAGGGTGGAAGCATCACTACGGAGGCGGCACTGAGCGAGCTACGACCACAGGAGAATTCAATGTTATTTCCATGAGTGGGAAAAACCCAACCTTCAGGCCATCCTGGCTGAGAAGAAACAAGATTTAAAGCTCTACACTGAGTAAGAACCACACTACCACAAGGTCAGCCAATGCTGTCCAGTCCGTCTTAATCTAGGAATGAGGTATTGATTGCTTCAGAGAAGTTTTGCACCGGAAAACAGGGATTTGAGGGTTTGAGTGAGCAGCAAAAAACTCCCAGCAGAAGCAGCCAGCTCACATCTGTCACAAGGCAAAGCCCTTCAAGCACTGTTCCACTCCTCAGCACTCTTTTTTAGCCCTAAAGTTCTGAACCTGGCACATAAACACCTGCCTGCACTTACCAGAAGCATCCTTCCTTGCTCCCTCTGCAGCTACAGGCACTGCTGAGATCCTCTACAGTCCATAGGAAAAAGACTTCCAAGCTGCAAAGCTGCAGCACAACTCTTTTCTCACTCAGAAGAGCCCAACCTTCTCAGCATCCCAAGGAAGTTCCCCAGTATCTCCAGGCTGGTCCACATCACTGTGTTTTAGCTCATACAGCTAGAGCAGCACATCCTTCCACAGGGATGCAATTTACAGCTATTAAGAAAACCTCGCCTTAAAGCCTAAAATGAAGGTCTCTGATTAACAGGATCTCAAGTGTCGCTTTGCATGCTGACATCCTTCCACAGCAATCTGTAACCCAAACCCAGAAGCAACAAGTGCAGATAAACCACGATCAACTCGAGGTGAGCAGCACAGTGCAAACCCTTTCCCACAGAAACAAAACGTGCTGCAGAAAACAGGCTAATGGAGAATATCTGTTATTTTTTCACAGCCTGAGTCATCTGGGGCGCTCATAAAGCTGCACAAGTCAGGTTTTAATGTTCTTCCTGAGCACAATGAAAGGAGGCATTAGCCAGAGCAGCGCAGAGCAGGGCTGCTGCACACTACTAAGCCCAAAGCTCACCCAAGGGATCTATCAAGCCCCAGCCCTCCCAGGACACTCGCATGTTTATGGATCCTCGAGGTGCTGTGACTATTAGCTCCTTTTCCTGCTGAGCAGGGAATGCTGGTGGGGTACGTGTAATGCTGACCCAACCTCAGCAACAGCCCTGGCATTTGCTGCTCCTGCTCCACACCACAGGATTGTCCCCATGCTCTGCCAAAGAGATCTAACGCAAAGTTTCTCTTTCCTGACCCTGCACTTACCTTCATGGGGTTTTCATCATAAGTTGGGGTCCCAAGGTCCATTTCAGCTTCATGTTCAAGGCTGGCATCATCCCCTGGGCTGTCCCAGGTAGGGGGATCCCACTGGGTTTGCCTGGAGGAAGACAGACGGACAGACAGACCACTGTCACTCTCTTTAAAGTAACTGGTACCTGCTGGGTACCATCAACTGGGACATCTGATCTTCATCAGTCACCAAAACTCTTTTAACATGGGTGTAACAAATGGCCCCATTTTGCTATTAATGGTAAGTTGAGTAGGCTTCAGAGTTGGAGAAGGTTAAAGCCAAGCAAGAACTTCACAAGGGAATTCGCACTATTTTGTATTACTGGTGACACTTAATGTGGAATCAAGGAAAGTTCATCACAGGCAGGAAATAAAGGTTGGCAATTCTAGCATGGAAAGATGGGAGACATCACAGCAGACACCCCGGGGAATGCTTTCTTGCAGAGCAACGGTCAGCCCTTGGCACCTCAAGCCAAATGTACAGCTTGTGGAACAGACATAGACCAAAGATCGTGAGAAAGGCCACAGGAATGAGCAGGAGTTTGAAAGGATGGATGAGTGGATGCCAGGAAGCTCAGGCATACACTAGAAGAGGCTAAACATACAAGAGATCTCTTTGGCTTCCTGCACACATGAAGCACCATTTCTGCAGAAATATCTCAAACTCCAGCCCCGAAGCCACCACCACACTCACCTTGTTATCATGCTCACCTCATAACCATGCTTACCTTGTTACCACATGGTAGTAGTAGATCTTCCCCTCTGGATCTCGGGCTGTTTTCCAGTTGGGCGGGAGGACGATCGTTTTGGGTTTTGGAGGGGACGGTGGAGGCAAGTCCAGGAGGTTATTGGTCACTACAAGCTCTGGCTAAGAACAGCACAAAAGGGGCAAAGAGTAAAACGTGAGTGGTCATGAAAGAGGTCAGAGCAGCCCCAACAGCTCTTTCCACCACAACAAAGACCTTGTTAATCTTTAAGAACAACACTAGTGTTTGCCCAAGAAGCAGCGAGGACAGTATCTCCCCCTAGTTCTTCATCAAATACCCCAATTATTCACTCAACCACATCCTGAGCTTGTAATAACAGCCATCTTGCTACCTGTCTTCTGAAATTCTCTATGGTGGATGTCAAACCCACCAGTTCTGATAGAGGTGTTTCAGCACCAAAAGCAGGTCGTGGAACTTCCACATGCCCACCCATACACAGCCTTCACCTGATGTGCTGGAAGAAAGCCTGAACACAACAAGGTCAGGGCTCAAAGCTCACAGTAATGTGTCTGATGCCCACATTCTGCCTGGAGGCCAGCATCCCAAAGAATACCAGCATGCTGCCATATGGGAAACTCCTCTTGCTGGTACCACCACTGCCTTCACAGCATCCAGAAGCTACAGGGAATCATAGCTCTACATGACTCCCAAAGCAAGACTGAAGCAGATGCAGAGGAATGTTCCCCATCCCTTTTGACCCTCCAAGCCCTACCTGCTGGATGGGCTGAGGTTGTCCAGCTGCGACAATGGTTGTTACTGCTGTTGGTGGCTGCACTATGACTCCCTGCGGATGAGCTGTGTAAATCTGTTGGCCTTGAATGTACTGGAGACCTGGCTGGGCGTAACTCTGAAACAGAGCATGGGGAACCATCCATCAGCTTGCTTTACCAAACAAAACCCCTTTTTGGAGGACAGAGTATAGCTTCCCTCACTGGAAATCAAATAGTGAAAGCAAGAAGAGTGTAACAGTCCTCGAGGACTACTGGAAGATAATATCCAAGCCGAATCAAGTATCCCAGAGTCGTACAATTGCCTACATCTTGATTTTAGGAAGAACTAGGCATTGTCAAGACACTTGTTAGTGAAGAAAAAGCAGAATGATAAAGCACTTTAGCATGGTCACCTGGGGTTCCAGGCTGAGCCTGATGGATTAGGACACATAATTCAGAGAAAACAGACAAAGAAGGTTGGTCTGTTGGGTATTTTGCTTGGTTTAAGTCATACAAGAGCTGGCAGCTCCAGACCCCACTTCCAAAAGCCAACAGAAGGCAAGCTCACACCTCCATGTTCTACTGCTTACTTGGTCAGTGACAGTGGAAGCTCTTACCCACAAATACCCATTCACCAGAATCAACAATCAAAAAGAAATGAACATAACTTTTATAAACAGGCTAAAAAAAATCGCAACAAGACATAAACTCCTGCTTGACCCTAACAACTATAATTATATAAAATATATATTACACATATATCCAATATAGATATAATGGATGCCCCATCCCTCGACTTGTTCAAGGCCAGACTGGACAGGGCTTGGAGCAACCTGGTCTAGTGGAAGGTGTCCATGCCCATAGCAGGAGGTTGGAACCAGATGAGCTTTAACATCCCTTCCAACCCAAACCATTCTGTGATTCTATGCTTTTATAAATCTATGATGTTTGTACACAAAAAAATACCTAAATGTGCTTTTCTCATACTCTCAGATGGAAAGCTATGCAGGAAGTGCTACTGCAGCTTAATATCAGCACAAGGCAGCATGCTCTGATATTAAGAGCACTAGCAAAGAGTGAGAAAACAGCATTTTTCCTGGCTGCAGGATGGTACCCTTTGTTTTGCAGGCCTTGCCTGAAATGGAAATTACCTGCACAATAGGTGGGGTTGTCTGCGAGTAGGGGGATGTCACACCATAAACTGTCTGACAAGTCTGTCCTTGGTAATATATGGCTGGCTGGGACTGGGCTGGAGAGTACTGCTGCTGGACAGCTACAGTCTGCTGGCTGGAATCCCAGACCCCATAGCTCTGGCTCTGCACTGGTCCTGACGTGGCCACAGGCAGGACGGCCACATTGGGTTCTTGATGGACCACGGTATCGCTTTGTGCTACATACTGTGGAGTTGTAACCTCCATCGTTGTTGCTACATGTTGGACTACTGGTACCGGCTGAGAAGTAGTGAGGGCTGGTTCCACCGTGTGCCCAACCAAAGTCTGTGGGTGCTCATATGCCGCTGGCGAGCACATGGAATCCATGGTGGGTGTGGGCAGCAGCACCTTGCCAGCGTTGGGGTTGCTGGGATCTACATAGGCTTGCATGGGGTAGCCAGGTGGGTAGCCAATAAAGCTGTGGTGGGGCGTGCTGTAGCCCATGGAGTCGTAGGGCAGAGGGGATGTCATTCCCAGGTTTTGCAGTTGCTGTTGCTGTTTCTGGGCTTCCCGCTGGGCAACCTCCTGCTCGAACAGCTTCCTACGCTCCTCCGTGGACAGCTTGTTGCGATCCTTAAGCCGGACTTTCTTCTTCGAAGATGCTGGTGTGTCATACCTGAGAGGGACAAAAAAGGTTTTATGAGACCCCAAAAAACTGCAGGCCCAGGGCTCTAGCAGCAAAAGGACCACCACCAACAGTGGCAGACCTGGGGGAGACCAAATGCCCAAGAGAAACACCAGTTGCTAAAAACATTCGTTTGTTTTCAGCTGCTTGACCAACCATACATAGCAACTCATCAAGCAAGGAGCCACGGCAGAAGATGTGCAAGGCTGCACTGGATTCATCAACTTAGGCTGATGCTGAAGCTAACAGACACACAAAAATGCAGCAGAAGCTGCCTGAAGAAGACTGGCCAGGGAGCACTGAGATACCCAGAGAGGGGACATAACATCTCCGGGGCCAAGAGGTAACCTAGGGAAAGGGTAGAATAAGCAGGATGCCTCCCAGAAGGGCTGAGTGTCTGTGCTGGAGACCCTCTGCCACAGTTTTCCAAGGCAGGACCAACACAGAAAGTTTTGGAAGAGGCTCTCTGAACAGAAGGTACAGATTACACCACAGCACCTGCACCTCCCAGACTAGGGCGGCACCCCATCTTTCTTGTTCAAGGACCACACTGGAGCTGCAGACACAGGCATGTTTGTGAAGAACAAATAGCACATTTCTGTTTAGAGTACGCTATTTACTAGACCACAGATCCAGCTTAAAAAATAATGAAAGTGTGGATGGGTTTTTTAAAATCCTTTTTTACAAGTAAGAATTTTCATCCCGAGACACAGAGCAGCTGGAGGGATTTTTCCAAGGAGTTAAAGAAAAAAAAGCCTAAGGACTTTGATCAGACCTCAACCAAGGAAAATTTCAGATCAAAGGTGGGTATTTTGAGAAGTTATGAGTGTGGTAAAACAGGGATTATGAGCAAAAATGCTTTGCAGCCCTAATATAATGGATTCTACAGAGCATCCAGCATATTGTCTATACAGTCACTCAACGTTCATGTGTTCCATTTACATATCAAAAGCACATTGCTACCAACACATACACTTAAGATGTTTCCTCTGGTTCCCAGAGTAGCTGCAAGGATCCGTTAATGTGAACCTTATTGATGTGAAGGGTTTGATTTCAATAATTAAAGCATTTCCTGGCACTGCCGGGAGAGTTTACACGAGAAGCAGCTGGCGTGAAGGGATGGGCAGAAGAAAACTGAGGGCTTAGAATCGTAGTCTCTTTATCTATTATTTTGTCTTACTAAACCCTTCATGGAACAAACACAAAGGGGACAGTTGAGCAGGGAGAAAGATGCCAGCACCCCCGTCCTTCTGCTTGTGAGCACCACTAGGCAAAAAGGACATGGCCACAGGAGGAAAGAGCCAGAGTGGGCAACTCCTTGCCCACCAAAGAGGTTGCTCTGTTTAAAGTAACACAAAAAAATATGCTATTTATTCCATCCTTCTTCATATCTCTCAACACACTGCTGTTACTCAGCTCCATTTCCATCCCCAGACCTCAGTGATGTTTCCATCCTCCAAATGGCTAATTACAGTAGTATACATTTACATCCAACTTTTTTTAACCCAGATGTTTTAAACTTTCCCAGCACAGCTCAGTAAGAGGACAAAAGTTTCCTCGCCTGGCTGACTCACCACCAATTGTTCCCTAATTACTAAGTGGCTTTAGATCCTATTTAAGAGGGACAGCAGAAAACTGACTTCTTTAAAGGAAATTCCTTGGTGTTCTTACTGCCTCTAACATGATTTGAGATCTCCCTGAAATGCAACACATGAAACGTTTTCCTTCTCTTAAGAAGCAACTTCTGAGGGAGGAAAATGGGTATCTGCTAACAAGCAGCTGCTAATTCATGCATTGCCTCAGGCCAGCCCTGCCACAACTGCCACCTCTATCATTCCTCTGGCCTCAGGAGGGTTCGGCTCTGCCCAGCCAAACCCTCCTGAGACCCTAGGGAATAACCCTGGAAGCCAGCTCAGGCACTCTAAAAGCAATGGTCTGAACCTACAGGAAAAGGAGCTTTGTGTGGCTGCCAGGGTCACTGAACCGAGCTCACTCTCACTTAAGATCTGGGAGAACAGCTAATAGCTAAAAATATTTTCTCATTGCTTGCTCCTTGAACTAGCCAACACACCAAGACAAAAGGTGTCTGTATTTCCGTTATCTAGCCCTTACTCTTCTAAACACCCATCCCACCAGACCTGGTTACCAGAAGTATTTAATGTAGAAGGGCAGAACTCACGCTAACACAACACAAAATGATTATTTCTGTTTGCTACTTTATAATCATCATCATTTTGCACTGCAATTTGAAATATTTTACACCGTCACTGGAGCTTACAGGCTTTCTACCCGCCTTCCCTCGACAACCTGTGATTAAAAAGCTTTTTTGTAATAAAGATGTAAGCAAATTTGAAGTCCCCACATCCCCTTGTATCCATCACTTGCAGGGTAGGTGGGAGTCCATGGGGCAACAGAGTGCCCACAAAAAAGAAACACAAAAATCACAGAATCCTTGAATGGTTTGGGTCAGAAGAGAACCAACATCCAGTTCCAACCCCCTGCCACAGGCAGCGACACCCTCCACCAGACTACGTTGCTCCAAGCCTCATCCAACCTGGCCTTGAACACTGCCAGGGAGGGGGCAGCCACAGCTTCTCTGGGCAACCTGTGCCAGGGCCTCACCACCCTCACAGGGAAGAACTTCTGCCTCACATCCCATCTCAATCTCCCCTCTGTCAGTTTAAAGCCATTCCCCCTTGTCCTGTCCCTACCTGCCCTTGCCAAAAGTCCCTCTCCAGCTTTCCTGTCAGACCCGTCAGCACTGGAAGCTGCTCCAAGTTCTCCCCAAAGCCTTCTCTTCTCCAGGCTGAACAAGCCCAGCTCTCTCAGCCTGTCTCCATAGCAGAGGCACTGATGCTTAGGAGCATCTTTGTGGACTCCTCTGGACTTGCTGCAATGGCTCCATGGCCTTCTTGCACTGGGGCTCTAGAGCTGGATGCACAACTGCAGCAGGCGGTCTCACCAGAGCAGAAGAGAGGTGGAGAGTCCCCTCCCTCGACCTGCTGGTCACTGCAAGGTCTTTACAACTTAAGAGCTGGCTTCCCAGCCAGTGCAGCGTGATGCTAGCATCCCCAGGGGAAGGCAGGAGACATGGAAACAGCTTAGCAAGGTTATACCCACCTGGGTCACTTCCCTTGCACTCACTGATTTTGGCGGATATTAATTTGGTCAAGGAAGTTGTTTTGGTTTAGAAATCCTGTTTGACTTGTGCACTGATAGCTTTCTACATGCTTAGGCTTCTTCTAAGTTCAAGTCTAGAATAATCCCCAAACATACTCAGGAAAGGGGATGTAGAAGGGAATGGGTTTTGATGGATTCAGAAGACTTCTCTGCATTAGGAGGGCTACACCCCTTGATCCTGTGTGAAAGCTGGATATAACTCCTGTCAACATCCATCTAATTCCCAGAACATGCCTGAAGACAATGGTTATCCAAGAGGAAAGGCCACCTAAAGGCAAGAAGCCAGGGAATGCATCTCACCATGCACACAGGATTCCTCCAGGAAAAAAAAATCCCTTCCCCATTCTGGGTGTTTCCAGAGATCACCAGGATCATTTTTCCTAGTATTCTGACTCAGGACTATCACAGATCCAACACTCTCAGTTTGGCAGCCTCAGCCCTGCCGCCACTGGTGCCAGACAACTTGCCTGTCCTCCGGCCTCTTTGTTCCTCTCTCATACGCTGAGGACGGAGGGGACATCGAGTCCCTCCGTCTCTTCTTCTCTTTGCTCTGGCTCTGCCTCTCAGGATCCCGCTCTCTGCTCAGGATGGGGTTCTTCGGAGCAGGAGTCTGGTCCTTGGGGCCGGCTGTCTCTCTCCCACGGTCAGCTGCTAGGGAGCATGAATAAAAGGGAGAGAACTGCTGTAACTCAGAGTATTTCTAGGTCCTTCTTCCTGCAGTTCCAGTGTCTTCTGTTAGTCATGGAATCATAGGATTCTAGGATCCCAGGTTGGAAGGGACCTCAAGGGATCACCTGGTCCAACCTTTCTAAGCAAAGCATAACCCAGACTAGATGGTCCAGCAGTACGTACAGCCCAATAACAGAGTCCAATGCTGGGGAGCCACCACTTCCCTGGGGAGGTTATTCCAATGGCTGATTGTTCCCATGGTGAAAATTTTTCTTCTTGTGTCCAACAGGGATTCCCCCAACAACAGAGCAGTAGTCAACAGAGTCTCCATTCAAACAAGTTACAGACCGCCCTGTATCAGTCTCAGGGCTACATTTCCCAACACCCACTGCTAAGATTACCTTTCCTATTTAAAGAAACTGTTTTCAAGGAGAAGGAACACACAGGCAGAACATCTCTTGACACCCCAGACCGGGAAAATTAAGTAGTTTCATAGGAGCAGAGCAATACACAGCAAAATGTGAATACATACCACTGCTCTCCTTTTCTGCTTGACTCTTCTTCGGGATCCGGTACACCTCCTGCAAACCAAACAAGCAGGGTCAGCATTACAGCTACTCACAAGAACAACCCCAATATCTACACAGCTGCAAGAATCGTAACACAGCACTAATAACTTAACAATTCAATTATAATTTTAAAACAAACAGTAAAATCATGTTTCTTGACACAAAGTTCTGGGTTTAGGTAAGTCATTACGGTGCTTTCTATATATTGCCTCTGATCAGCATTTTGTGTTTGATAGATCATAGAATCATAAGATGGAATGGTTTCAGTTGGACTGGAAGCTGTGACTGCCCTATCCGTGGCAGCGTTCAAGGCCAGGTTGGATGCAGCCTTTGAGCAACCTGGTCTAGCAGAAGGTGTCCCTGTTCATGGCAGGGGCTTGGAACTGGATGAGGTTTAAGGCCCCTTCCAACCCAAACCGTTCTGTGATTTTATGATTCTTTCTTCTATCAAGGAAAAGCAGCTGTTCACAAGACAAAACCACTTCAAAAGTGCTGCTAAAAGTTAAACATAATTTTGGCCAAAATCCTAATTTTTAAAAAACACTTATTCCGCGGAGCCTGAACACAACACCATGAACACCTGCAGTTTGAAGCATCTACAAATACGCTACCATGTGTACTGTGGGCTATTCCAGTACCAAGAGGCACTCGGAGCCTGTAAATAGGCCCTTTTTT
This sequence comes from Agapornis roseicollis, assembly GCA_002631895.1. Lineage (NCBI taxonomy): Eukaryota > Metazoa > Chordata > Aves > Psittaciformes > Psittacidae > Agapornis > Agapornis roseicollis. Next base: position 14,671 of record NDXB01019555.1, read on the forward strand.
AATTGTTCTCATTTATTTACATGTTTGAGATAGATCAAAAGAGGCCTAAGTAAGAAAATGGGATCAGGAGAGCCTGGAGCAGAGGTGCGGGATGCAGAGGCGTTGCTAGTGCTCTCTTTTCCCTGGAAATCCTCTCCTTTCTGCACCAGCTGCGTGCTGCCATGCCCACCTAGCTCAATCCAAGCCATGACCCCATCAGCTACAGGGCAGGAGATCCACAGAGACAGGGGCAGGAATGGGGAGCTGTTGAGACCACAGCCACCACCTGTATGCTCATAAGCACTAAGGGCCTGAAGCAACGCAGGGCAAGTTTGCCGATGACACCAAGCTGTGTGGTTCGGTGGATACGCTGCAGGGCAGGAATGCCATCCAGGGGGACCTTGACACCCTTGTGAGCTGGGCTGATGCCAACCTGATGAAGTTTAACCATGACAAGTGCAAGGGCCTGCACCTGGGTCGGAGCAATCCCAGGCACAGCTACAGGTTGGGCAGAGAAGAGATTCAGAGCAGCCCTGCAGAGAAGGACTTGGGGTGGTGGTTGATGAGAAAATGAACACGAGCCAGCTTCAGTGTGCGTTTGCAGCCCAGAAAGCAACCGTATCCTGGGCTGCATCAAAAGGAGCGTGACCAGCAGGTCAAGGGAGGTGATCCTGCCCTTCTACTCTGCTCTCGTGAGACCTCACCTGGAGCATTTATGTGCAGTTCTGGTGTCCTCAACATAAAAAGGACATGGAGCTGTTGGAACAAGTCCAGAGGAGGGCCACGAGGATGATCAGGGGACTGGAGCATCTCCCATATGAAGACAGGCCGAGAAAGTTGGGGCTGTTCAGCGTGGAGAAGAGAAGGCTGCATGGAGACCTCATAGCAGCCTTCCAGTATCTGAAGGGGGCCTATAGGGCTGCTGGGGAGGGACTCTTCATTAGGGACTGTAGTGATAGGTCAAGGGATAACAGGTTCAAACTTAAACAGGGGAAGTTTAGGTTAGATACAAGGAAGAAGTTCTTTACTGTGAGGGTGGTGAGGCACTGGAACAGGCTGCCCAAAGAAGCTGTGAATGCTCCATCCCCAGCAGTGTTCACGGCCAAGTTGGATGGAGTCTTGGGTAATATGGCTTAGTATGACCCTGCCCACGGCAGGGGGGTTGAAACTGGATGATCCTAAGGTCATTTCCAAGCCTAACTATTCTATGATTCTGTGATGCACGCCCAACGCACCTCTGCACCTCCAAGAGCTCCAAACCCAGTCTCTACTGGGCCACCAAGCCCCTGCCTGGTTTTGATCCCCATTTGCACTACATCCCACCCCCAGCACTGTTAAACCACACTCAGGCTACTACTCATGACTTGTAGCATTTGTGATCTTCTAGCATCTAAATCAACTGACTCTCCCAAAGTCAAAACCACATCCATGGTCCATGGTCCTCCATGGTCCATGACCATCAGATCCTCCGAACAGCATTAATTCTTCATACTCCACGTGATACCACATTCACTGACTGCAGCTCACAGGAAAAACACTGAGGACCTTTCCTAAGGCACTAAAATACCCTTTAATTTGGGTCATGGATGAGGCAGAGAGGAAAAAAGGATGTACTGAAATGTTACTGGAGGAGTGAATGAAGGCTGCTTCTAGCTGCGTATCTAAAGCTTCCCTACAGTCAGACATACGAAGCTTTACCTCAGCTTGACTCTCAACCATATATATTGTTTATCTTCTACATAAAATCCCCATCGATTTTTTACAGCTAATTGGCAATTAAATGATTTATTAAATTAATTGACTGGCGTCTCTGCTGAGCTGCCCAGCTGCACCTGACCGCATCCCTCACGAGCTATGCATCCACCTCCAGCATGGGATTTAACAAGAGATCCCAGGTTTGAGAATGCCCCTCTTTAATGTGTTAGGAGAAAAATGCACCCCGTGGCTTAAGAAACTATGCTTTCCTTTGGTGAAATAAATGAAAGTATAAGACACCCTGCTGTGGTCTTTGTTCACAAGACAAAACCACTTCAAAAATGCTGATGATGGTTATAGAAAAGAAGTCAGTTTAGCCAAGATTTTTAGTTATTTAAATACTCATTTTTCTTTTTCATGGCATATGAACACAACACAGCAAACACGTGCAGTCTGAAGCAGCTGCAGATACATATGCTGTGTTGAGAGCCTGTAAGCATGCCCTTTGTAAATTGTTATTTATTTATTTACATGTTTGCTATGGATCAGAAGACCCCAAACTAAATGCAAAGGCGGCAGCGGCTCACTGTTTGAGGTGGGGAGGGATGGACAAAGACCCAGTTGGGATAATAAAGCCAATATAATGCTATTTATAATGCTATTTATCTGCCGTCCAGTGGTAGAGACGGTTTTACCTCTTACTGGTTCATGTGGGAAAGAGCAGACCACCAGGGCAGCTTCTGCAGACCCAAATCCCCCATGAACAACAGGTTTTCTGTATTTATTGTATTCTCTCTCTCACATCACCTGCAAAAAGCTCATTCTTGGACACACCACAGAGCAGCATGCTCAAAAAACCACCCCACATCTGGCCCAAGGGCTGGTCCCATCAGCAGGGAAGATGGTGTGATGAGGAGCCACCATGGCATAACATGGACAGTGGGATCAAGTGCACCCTCAGCAAGTTTGCAGACAACACTGAGCTGTGTGGTGCAGATAACATGCTGGAAGGAAGGGATGTCATCCAGAGGGGCCCAGAAAGGCTGGAGAGGTGGGACAGTGCGAACTGGAAGCTGTCCCTGCCCTTGGCAGGGGGTTGGAACTGGATGAGCTTTTAAGGTCCTTTGCAACCCAAACCATTCTATGATTCTGAGATTCTATGATGGATGAAGCAGGCAGGACAGCTAAAGGATAAGGCAGCAGGCAAGCGTAAGGAAGAGCTAAGCTGGAGAACGTTTCCCAGCTCCTAAGGGATCTGGCCCATTAAATAGGATGTGCAATGGGAAAATAGTGAAAAAAGGGTCAGTGGGAACAGAACAAGGACAGGGGCCACTTTGCGGTACGTGGGTTTGATAAACACAGCACTGTTCACTCCAGCCATGCATTGTTTCGGCTGCAGCAGAAGATTCAAAGTGCAGCTAAGAAATACACCAATTTCAGCTCAACAGAGATAGTTAAGTCTAATCTTCAACATCAATGATGGTTAAATGTGCAAGGAGAAAGAAAGTATCTGCCATCCCTAGGTAGGAGAAAGCATCTTCCTGTGAAAGATGCAGCTGTGCCAACAGCAACAGGAGGCACTGAGGGAGAAAATGGCAGGATCTACCCCATCAAACTGCACTGCCTTCACAAGGGTCTAAGGGGCTCAAAATGTGAGACAATTCCGAAGCAGAGAGAAAGCAACGCCTTGCTAGACTGCAGGTACAGATCTACTCAAGAGCCTCTAGCATCAGCCTGGTGAAGATGGGAGGCAGCAGAGTCTTTGAAGCAGGAACAAACGGAGCAGTATGTCAAAATTGCTCCATGAAAACCAGATGGTGGTCAAACCAGACACAAGCCAGGGGGAACTCCGAAGAAAAGCCTATTTTATTTTTGGAAACGGAAGCCGCTGGCTTTGAGCTTACATAACTGAGAAATCAATGCAACCGCCGCTAACAGAGTCCAAATGGCTCTCTACCTTCCAGAACAGTTTTTAATGAGTTGCACAGAAAATTAAATACAGAAAGAAAAGCAGTGTTAAGTCTGTTATGAACAAAAAGAGAAGACCTAAAAACTAAAAAAACCCCCAGGATTGAGGCTGTCCAGCTGCAGACACAAAACCATCCATGGCTTGGGAGGAGCAAAAGAGCTGCAAAACAGTCTCAAGACTCAAAGCGGTAAGAAAGGAAGACTGTGCTAAGAAAATGCTCTCCAGATGTCTGCCCCTTAGCTGCTTATTATTTCAGATTTAATGGGACTAAACTGGAGAAGACCAATGGACACCAACAATGGGCACAGGGAAACAACGATGCGACTGGATGGAGGCTGTGTTTGTGCCAACAGATGCACAGCTGGCAAAGGGGTGACCACTCTTCTACACCAATCCAGCCGCACACCCATGCTTCAAAACCTCTGCTACCCAAACAGGGAACAGGCATGCTTCTCCTAAGGCCAAGGGGATTACTGTGGAAAGCTACCTGCAGCCCACCAAAGCTCACCACATCTGGCAGGGCTTACATGCTCTAAGCCAAGACAACCTGCAGACCATGTTGTCTCACCTAACTCTGCTCTGTAGTTTTCTAAACTTAAGTCATTGATTTGCTGATGAAACACCAAGCAGCCGAATCTGTCCTCTATCAGGCTGGATACCCAATGCTCCATGAGCTGGATCTCCTCTTCCTTGCTCCTCTCCCTCCTTCCTCTGCAGCTCCCCACACCTTCTGCATGAGCACAAAGCTCCAGCACGATACCAAGGGATGGGGGAGAACAAGAGAAAGGACTAATGCCACGACATCCCTGCTTGAAGGTGCCAAAAATACCACCACAAACAACAGCCTGGCTGCTCACCAGCGCCTATTGTTTTCACGAACTATTTCTTGCTGTAAGTTATAACAAATTATAAGCCTCCTAATTAAAGCACATGATGTGTGTGCTGGAGAAGGAGCCAGTCACTCCAGGATGGCTTGTCTAGGAAAAGGGACAGGCAAGAGCAGCTTCACAGGGCTGTCCTATCAAGATGTATCAGACGTGATTTGTAAAGACTATCTCAGAGGAAGACAAAGGCTCAGTTTGCCCGGGCCACACAAGCTCTGGGATCTCTATCTCTGTTCAAGCTGATGATTTAAGCTCAAAGAATGGGAGTTTTCATTGCAAAAAAAGAAACTCCACCTTGGCTAAAATTGGGGTAACACTTCAGGCTTGAACCCCCAAGTCACTGCTAAATACTTGTGAGGCTACAAGTGCCCAACCAAAACCTTTTAAACCCAAAATGCTTGGCTCTTTCAAAAGGTTTTTCTGACATTAAAGGTCTTCTCCAACTCACAAGGGCAAGGACTGGGGATCCCCACAAATATAAAACTACAACTCCTACCTGCTCCCTCACCACAAGGTGAGTGCATCCTCTGCCCATTCTCTGCCCTCGAGGAGTGGAGGAAGATACCAAAAACTCAGTTCCACCCACAGCAGAGCAGTGCCCAAACTACACTAGCACAGTGGAACACCCTACAGCAGCCAGCACTGCCATGCTGGTTGTGTTCACACAGCATTAGTCAGTTGGCAGAGCATGCAGGTTCTCTATGGGACATACTGCAGATGTGCAATGGGTCATCACAAGAAGCCTACAACTTGGGCAGCAGAGCTGCGGGACCCCAAGGCCCTGCTTCAGTATAAATGGTGAGGAAACCCCAACAACCAGACAACCCTGAATGCTATTTAATGCTATTAAAGCACATGTGACACCTGAAGCCAAACTTGTTCTCTTGTGCACCAGCCTTAGCTACTGAAATGTAAGCCATCAAAAGGATGTCGAGAAAAGGTTACTACGCTTTGCGGTGCTGACCCTAACATTTACTCCTGTGATGCCAAGTGGGTAGAGCACCAGGTCTGTTTGCCACAGCACCATGCGTTGCCTCCATCGTGGCTTTGGCTGTACAGATCAGTCCACGGAGCCTTACCTGAGTGCAATCGTCTGGCTGAAGTGAGCTAAGGTGCCTGGAAGAATGACATTGAACCACCACCTGTGTACACCAACCAGCCCTTGCCACTCAGAGTGAGTTTTCAGCATGGGAGAAGATATGCACTGCTTCCTCGGAGGGCAGGAACAGCGTGCACAAGCCCAGGCTGAAAACTTACTCCACTGGGGAGTGTGAGTGTGTGCTGTGATAGGTATGTAGCAGTGGCCAACACTCCTCATGGGTAAGGAGTCAGAGTGTAGGAGCCCTGTAAGCTGAGGACTTACAAGTCCTGTGTATAGAGGTATAGAAAAAGATAGCTCACTTAATCCTTTCATGCCAGGAGTTGGGATTTTCCCGGAGCGACGTCCATTGCCGGCAATGGACACACCAAAATAACGTCGGCATCAATGAGTTAACCACCTCTGTCCTCTTTTCACCTATTATATTGCTCATGCATCATCCAGCTTCCCAACCATCTTCCCGTTTCTTCACCGTATGCACGCTATGTCCTCTCCCTTCTTCAGCACGGAGTTGAAAATGGAGTTGAGAAAAGGAGACACATGGTCAGCTCCTTGCTGCCCTGAGAAGCTAGATGGAAATGGTTGAAATTACAAGGGGGTCATCAGCAGGACTGGAGAGGACATAGCTTAAGTTACGAGGTTTCAGACCCTCCCACCCCCCCATCCAATGCCAGTTATTGCAGATGTTCCACCACTCAAAACAAAGACAGCTTTTAAAAAGCTTGGAAGTGATGGAAAAGGCCCCTGGCTTTCATGCCGCTGGGGTGACTGGGTTCTAAAGCAATACTCTGCCAGCTTAGTCTTTTCTTTTAGACATCGGCCACCTCTGGACTGGGCTATGGTGGCACCTGGCATCTTAACAGGTGAAAATCGGACAGAAGCAGTTAACTCTTAGTGCCATGATAACATCTAGGACAGAATGAAGCCCCAGGTCACAGTTTCCCTAAAAATGCTTTGTGCGAGAGAAATGAATCTTCACAGACCCACGGCATGATTCTGCTTTTTGGGGTTGGATTTGCTGGGATTACTACAAAGCTAAAGCTTGTGAGATACAACCCCACCCCTATGACCAGACATGCATGCTGCATCAGGTTACTAGCATCCTTTATAAAGACCTGAAGCTAATTAGCAAGTACACAGAGATGTGAATCCACACCATAAACAGCAACACTGACAAGTTGTGACTCCACAGCTTGACCAAACTCTAGATAGCCAAGGCTGAGCTCCTCCAAGCTCATCAGAAAACACAAGCCTTGGTGATAAAATGATGCCTTAAGACCAAGTTTGGTCTCAGACCACCATTTTGGAGGAATCACTCGTTTGGTGAAGCTTTACACTTTTCATTATTGGTTTTTGGCATATTTTCTGTGCTGTTTCAAGTCTAATCACCACAGCACATCATTCTGGAAGTGAACCAACATAAAACTGAGGCTGGGTAGTCCAAAGCAAATCTATTTGCAAAGCAGTGTAGGACTAAGACTTGACTTAGCTTTCAGTTTAAACAATCCCAGGTACTAGCAACTGACAAGAAGGATGCTGTTTCAATTTAACTCTAAATTCAACCTGACAGTGTCACTTCATAAGGAAAACCATGAGGCCCGCACAAATTTTAAGAGTCTACAAATTGAAATCTAGCCAACAATCAGCAAATGTCTGATTCTTCTGAAAAATTCAGAGGCAAAGGTAAGATTTCTTTTAAGCCTTATGTAGCTCTTTAGATACGTTTTATAAATGCTGATGTTTCTAGCTATGGTTGCTGAACAGTACAAAGCTTGCTGCAGTCTCCATCTGCGCATGACATCGTAGTATGCGTAACACCCACCATTTTTATTAGCCTCTTCTAAATAACTACTCATTATCAAATTCGATGGGCAAATCAACTCTTTAGCTACACGCTGCATCATAAAAAGTAAATTTGCTTAAAAACCACTTCCAGTAATTAAAATTGGACAGATGCTTGATTAAGAAAAGGACAGAAGATCCTCCACGACCTTTTTTCATCAAGCCCACACCATGCCAGAAGCACAGCAATTCCTTTGATTCCTCTGTTGGATCCTCATCAAAAGAGGATTACAAATAAGTGTAAGTTTTTATACTTATTAAAGTCTAAAAGCAACTTCAAGGCTCCCACCCTTGCTGCTCTCAAATACAAGGAATATAATCCTACAAAAGCAGTAGATGGGCAAGGGGCTTCCAAAGACATAAAGACACCCCAGGAAATGCCTGAACTGTTGAGTGTTGAGCTACTGGAATGTCATCCTATGGCCCATCAAAAGAACTGTCAGCTGAAGACTGAGCAGCCAAGTTGGCCATCTATGCTGCACAGGGCCACATACCTGATTCTGGAGGAGAGATGGCAGCTTGCAGCCGCCAAGCTCTTCTCTTAAAGAGGTTATCTACTTGAGGATGACCTTGATGGGATCAAAACCATGAGTATCTGCAATACTCTAGCAGTCTTTAAAGGCCCAAATAACACCCACAAATCTGAGTATTTACCTGGTCTAAAGACCAACTGCAAACAACATGAGGTTAACCCACACGACTACTACTGAGAGAACACGGTATGGCCAGCAGACCAGGACCTGGAGGCTCTATACATTGCAGATGAACAGTAGATGTTAACAGGACAGGAAATGCTGATGATGTTGTGATAACTGAAGTAAGGAGTAGATAGTGCATCAATTTGTTTCAATATTGACAGATACTGGGCCATTTCAACCAAAAATGCTTGTGGCATTTCACAGAATGGTTTGGGCTGGAAGAGAATCTCAATTCTTTAGAGCTGTCCTCCCCCTGAACAGCCTAAAAAATAACTTAATGACTAAGGTGTCTTTGTGGTGTGCCCAAACTGAATTATCTGCTGCTTTCAGCTTGCAATGCACTGATGCCTGGAAATCTAATCGAAGTCATGTATGGGGCAGTTTGCAACAAAAGGAGATATACAGAAAGCACCCAGTGAAGCCCTTCTGTGTAGGAAAGGCAATCCGAGTTATCAACCATTACCAACAGGACAACAACTCAACCCCATTTTTACTGAACTGCAAACAACTCTGCATTTTCCTTAGCAAGGGCAGAGGTGGTGTAGCTGCAGACAGGTGCCTCTTACCTTGAGTTCCTTCCAGCTGTCAAGCAGCCTGGTAGCCAAATCGCTCACATCCACAATTTTGTCAGTCTGTTCTTGGCTCCTCTCACTCTCAACATCAGATACACCTTCCTCTTCATCTTGAGATGGCGTTTCCATTGTGATGGGCTCTTCCAGCTTTGCACCATTGCTCTCTTTGATCTCTGCTTCAGGCTCAACTTCCAGCTCTGCAGCTTGGGGTTTGCTGCTCTCCACTGGCACATCAATGACAGCTTTAATGTCCTGCTGCTGATGCTCCTCTGACACCTCCATCGAAGCACTCTCCAGCTGATCCAGGTCCTCTTTGCCTTCCTTCCCTTCCAGCTCACTAGTTGTATCTGAGATGGCACTGTCCATGCTGTTTTCACTTATAATTTTCAGCCTCCGAAATACCAGCTTCTTAGGGGTGTCCGTGTCACCTTCCCCACTCTGCTTGGTGGAAAGATCTGGCGTGTTGAGTGGTGTGTGAGCCCGTGAGGTGTTCTCACTTGAGTAGCCATCCCCTTCACTGAGTTGTGGGACAGCAGTCTTGGTTTGAGCCCAGCGCTGAATAATGGGAAGCACTTTGCTCTCCTCCAGCATGTTCTTGGTAGGTATAGGCAGGAGCTCTAGTGTCTTCATAATCTAATTTAAAAGAAAAAAAAAAATCACATTGTTAGAGCCACCAGAATTTAAAGCCACCTCCAATTTGGAACAATTTCTTTTTCTCAACAAAAAGGTAACTGAAATATCAAAATGATGGCAACATGTCATGGTTAAGGAATAACAATGTCCCTCCTCAAGGCTAAACTGCAGCAGTGAACTGCTGCTGAGAGCAAATAAACCACAAGTGTGTGGAAAAGGGTGAGCATTTAGCAATTAGATTCATTTAGCAATTAGTTGCAATTAAACTGATTTCAAAGAGCTCAAGCACTTATCAGTGGCCATACACATTCCTAGGACAATCAATACAACACCACAGCATTTAGATGTGCTGTATGAAAGAAAACCTGATCAGAAATGTCAAGATGCATCAGCACTCAGAACACAACAGTTTGACCAAAAAAAGCTCGCAAACTAATTGCAAACAAGTGAGGAAAGCTTCTTCCTCACTTAACAGAAATGTTATGTGCCGCAGCAGAAGCTGGAGTGTTACTGGTGTCAGTGGAAAATCTGATGCTCATGGAACTAAACCTTAAGCACAAAGAGATATGGACAACTGGGGACCTCCAAACCACAAGACAAGGAGAGCATCTCTGATATTGATGGCACTTCTGGGTTATTTAACTGTGCCAAAATATAAGGCTGCAGCTGAAAGCCTTAACAATGAGGTTAAAGTCCTTGAATCTATTCCAGGGGAAAACAGAGTCTAACCTTAACCTGACCATGGACTTCTTCAAAGCTAGAAGTCAAAGACAAGTTGAAGGTGAGCTAACTTGCAGCTCTGCAATGCCATGGCACCTGTATGTCAGGGAGCAAGGAGGACAGGCACTATATGTACAACAATCCAGACTTTAGACTCCCTCGGAGCAACAGTTCCAACATGTATAAAGTGGGATGGATCCTATCTGTCCCAAAGAAGAAAATACTGCAGTCCCAAAGGGGAACAGCTCCCTTCTAAAAGCAGTTACTGCAACAGATTAAGTCAGTCCCTGTAGATTTGGTATCAAAAATACCTTTCTGCAGACTCAGGAGCAGTGCCTCTCCATACAGCAAGACGGGAATGATGCACTGCGACAAGAGGAACATTCACCCAGTGGCTGTCAAGCACTTCTGCTTTGGCTAGAAGTACTGAAAAGCCACATTGCATGAGCAGGAGAGAAAACTGGAGGCACCTGCCAAATCCATGCCTTGCACACAGCATGTATGGCCCACCAACAACATGCTCTTCAAAGCACAATGGAGATGAAGTAAGGGTAGGTCTACTCAAACTCTGTAAGTGAACAAGCTCTAATCTACCGTCAGAGATCCCAAACCCCACGCACTGACGTTTTCCTGGTATTACAGCCAAAACTTTGTCTTAGTAGGGACAGATAAAGACTAGGAGGTGGAATTGGTGGCATTCCCCCAGGACACACTGCAGAGCAAACAGATCTGCTGTCCCTCTAACCACCAGCAGCAGAGAAGTGCAGAAGCCATCTTACTAGGTCTGATAGTGATCTGGGCTCCAAAAACCTTCAGGTATCCTCATCCCACGTGAAGAGCTGAAGGCTCAGAAAAGCACACATAGGAAGCTCTTCATCTTGTGACACCAACAGTGCCCATTTTACTAAGGGATCACCTGAATCCAAGTGGCTCTGAGGACAGAAGTACCTCTGCTACGGAGGCAGGCTCAAGAGCACTGGGCTTGTTCCGTCTGGAGAAGAGAATGCTCCGGGAACACCTTACAGGAGCTTCCAGACCCTAAAGAAGCTGACAAGAAAGCTGGAGAGGGGCTTTTGACAAGGGCAGGTAGGACAGGACAAGGGGGAATGGCTTTAAACTGACAGAGGCGAGATTGAGATGGGATCTGAGGGAGAAGTTTTTCCCTGGGAGGGTGCTGAGGCCCTGGCACAGGTTGCCCAGAGAAGCTGTGGCTGCCCCATTCCTGGCAGTGTTCAAGGCCAGGTTGGACAGGGCTTTGAGCAACCTGGTCTGGTGGAAGGTATCCCTGCCTGTGTCACGGTGTTGGAAAGGGGTGATCTTTTAAGTTCCTTCCATCCCAAACCACTCTAGGATTATTCAATGATTAAGCCACAGTGTTAAAGAGGAGAAAGGCATGAGTAGGACATAACTCATTCAGAAATGCAAAGTACCAGCTTAGAGAAAATTCGTGCTGGCCTAAGGAAGCTGGGTTGGGAAGGACTGTCACTGCTTCTGAAAACCAAAGGAGAAGTCAGCAGGAGAAGAGGCACCCTGAGCTCTACAGCTCACACAGCTTCTGCTGTCTTGTTTGGGATGTGGGTCGGTGTGTGCCTCTCCAAACTGCATAGCAAACTTCTTGCAGAAGTGTCATTATTAAAGGAACTTCCAGATGTACTTTTGCATGCAACAGCAAAGTGTGTATAGAAAACAGAAATACACAAGCTCCACTTCAGACTGTCAATACCTCAAATTCCCTGTGTGGTTCAGTATGGAATTAAACAGTAATGGCAATGATCTTTATTTAAGTTTGTCTCATGTTGCTAACTCAAAACTCTAAGAAAAACCACGAGAGCAAATTATTTCCATATATGTCAAGGATGTCCCTTTAAGCACAAGTTTTAAGGCTGTAGTTATCAGGATACCAAAGTTTGTTTTCATGAACACCTGGCATTTAATGCATACATTCAAAAAAATAATAAAATCCCCATGCTTCTGTGTAATGATTAAAGCTGCGAGGGACAGCTTGAAACCCAAGGGAATTACTGACCTCCAACTGCAACTTCAGGTTGTTAGCACTGCTTCCTCTTCCATCGCCCAGCTCCGTCATCCAAATCCAGAGGAGAGATAAGCCATGACACTCCAGGAAGGACTTCAGGCAGGACTGCGAGTGCGTGTTCTGGATAAGCCACAGTAAGAGTCCATGGGAATGGCCAGAGACTTACAGGCAAAACCCGCTTTGATTTCCCCAGATTAACATGGCTAACTGCTCAACTGAGCTTATGTTACCTGTCAAACTCATCACAGAAGCCAGAACTAGGCACCAGCCAAGACCAGCGCACATCTAACATCGTTTTAAGTGGCCACAACTACTGGGTTAGGAGCAATAATACAGACAGCAGAACTGTTACAACAATTACCTGGTGGACAGTTCAGACTGGGGAGTAAGACTTAATGACAAGGGATGGCACAGAAACCCAGCTGCAGCTCATCTGTGCTCAGAGGTTAGAATGCAGGGTGATCTTGGAGAGAAGACAACTATGATTTTAAGCTGACAAACTACTCATTTACTCTCTAAACCCTTACATATAAAGAATTCATTTACTTCTAGAAACGGACATTTTGCATCACCACCCAGACCAAGTTCCACCAAACATAAGATGAACAAAGGGTGGAAATCACATGTGATCTATCAAGAAGAACCGCTCATCTCACACATGGGCTGCTGGCACCTTTCTCCCACTTTCCCCCTCTTCATCCACCAGGAGCTCCAAGGACATGGCTTAAAGAGGATGTGGGTCCCCCCACCTCAGCTGGGTCTTCCTCACCTGGATGAGTTTGAGGCAGGTGAGCTTCTGCTCCAGCGTTTCAATCCGAACCATCAACCGAGATAAGCTGAGAACTTGGTTCTTATCGGAGAGACCCTCTCCATTCTCCAGCAGCGCTTCCAGCTCCCCGTCCACCTACCACAGCCAAAGAGAAACAACTCTCAGGTCATACCAGGCTTGTGCCACCCTATGTGATGGCAGACACAATCTTTGAGAGTCAAGAGAAGCCTCTCCCAAGCAATTTGCCCATATGGAAAAGAAGCCTGGCTTTAATTTGACTCAGTATGGTTGGGTTTCTTTTATCTGGCCTATTATGGGGGGTTATCCTGGCTAGCACATATACCAAAGGCAGGAATCCCTAGACTCAAACATCCATTTTCGCAAAGGAATGTCATGACTTAGATGTATACATCTAATGCTGCACAAAGGAAATTCCAGGGGTACACACCAGAATACTTCCAGTGGCAAGTTTATCTTTTCATATAGGAAAACAGATGTGTACTACGAGATTATCCTTAATTGCCAATAGATTTACTTCTTTAAATACCTAATGGGTATTTATGATCTTTACAACCAGAGGCACATTCCTCTCCATGCGGACTGAAATGCCATCATTCATAATCTACCCTACTGCTCAGTGCCACTAATTATGAGATACCTCATAAAGGACTTATAAATAACTTCTTGGCTTCCTGACGCTCCAATACAGTAAATAAAAATGAAGCTAGCATTTTTAAAGGCAGCTTCTCCCAAAAGAGCAGGTAACAAATCTTATCTGTAGGAACAGTTTTGTATCTTTAAGGACAGAACTACTACATTTTGTAGGAAGCAAAAAGAGCCCATACAGGAAAAACTCATCAGATTGCATTGCTCAAACTTCTCTGCACACTTTCCTACATCTACCATGTGAATCCATCCCTGCAATTCAGTATGGGGAGCTGGTTCATAGAACCACTTGGGAAAGATTACACGCATGAAAAGCTATAAAAAGACTACAAAACCAGTCTGGATTTAAGTTACATATTTCATTCACATCCATCTGCAAATACAACTATAACTGAAGCCAGCACAAATGCGACACATGTTCATACAAGTACCTCCTGGAAGCTGTCTTGCCTCTAGGCCACAGCAGTTAAGAAGTTCAAATTTCACATCCCAGCCTGGGGATGGCAAACATCTGCGCCCTCTCAGCTGTCAAATTTCAGGTAACATCCTGAAAAGTGAAGCTGGCATTGCCTGCCTTTCACCAACATTCAGAAATCATGCAACACAAACCAGATTTTTCAAACCAGGTAGAATTTTGTACGCTTTTTAGTAGCACACAATACTGATGACCAGATACTGTACCTGGGAAAGTCCCTCTCTGGTGGGACTTGCTGCTAAGTAACCCAGAAAAAGAAACAGATTTAACTAAAGCTCCAAGAAAACACAAGTACTGACGGCACCTGTGAAATAAATAATACAAATACATCTATGGAAAAGACAGAACCTTAACGCCATCGTGAGTCACCAATCACAGAAGATGACTGTAGAGGTGACCTGAAGACTCTCACACAGAAGATGAAGCCCAGAGTCAGCCCCTGGTTGCTGCTGCTCTTAGACACGAAGAAGAACATGCACAGGAGGGAGTCTCCAACTCACCGAGTCCTTCTTGCGGGAGCGCTCCTTTTTCATCTTCCCTCCAGCAGCTCGGATGCTGACCCTGTTCTCTCCTCCCAGGTAACCCCGGCAGTTGGCTGAGCCGCAGAAACATTTCTGAGCCTCTTTGCTATTGGTGGGCATAAGCAACAGAGCAGTTTAATAACACATCGACCCCATCCACAGCAAGTTATTTTCCCTTACTCTTCAGTGCATCCTCAGAAGAAAGTGACAGGAACTTCTCTGCATGGCAAGGCTTTTGAGGCCACTGAATACTCAGGCTAAGTATTTACTTCTTACGTGAAATGGTGACCCTGTATTATCTCAGCTGGAAACAAAGTCTGCTTCACTTCTAGGCTCTTTATAGGTCAAGAACCATGAATGAGAAACAAAAAGTTGGGGCTCTTGGGTCCGCCAACTTCTTACCACACACTGAAATCAATACATTATTTTTCCTAAAGAATATGTAATCAGGATTATATATCCATTAGGAAAAAGGCTTGCAATTTATACTCAAAACAGAATAAAGATTCATGGAAGTAGTAAGATTCAGGTGGTAGCTATGCTCTCCATATACAGTCATGGAGAGCAGAAGACATAAATTATATTGCCCTTCAGGCAGTATTTCTACAAAGCCTCTGTATTTTCTACTTGACACACTATAAATTTTAAACCACATACCACAGCTGCTTGGGAGAATGGTTGTTTTGGAGGGGGTTTTTTGGTGAGGGGGTTTGTGGGTTTTGGTGGTTTTTTTATGTGCATAATCCACTGGAGGAACATGGCTTTGTAGCAGTAAGAACCAGGGAAAAAAACTGCAGGACCTTCTCCAGAGCAGATCCTGAGCTCAGGAAGAAAACCCAAAAGAGACAAGACTAGACTCACTGAACTCAAATACACACGGTATCAGAGTGGGCCAATATGGCAAAATGATTCTCCATCTGAGAGACCCTAACAGGGCCACAATACTAAACCTGGCTTTGAGCCACCTGGTCTAGTGGAAGGTGTCCATGCCCATGGCAGGGGTGGATGGAACTGGAGAAAGTTTAAGGTTTCTTCCAACCCAAACCATTCCATGATTCTCTGATATTCTTATGTGCCTAAAAATTAAAGAGGTCTTGTTGCAAGAGCAACCAGAAAGACCAAATTTGCCTTCCTTCCTGAAAGCTTGCACTAGGAAAAGTCCATGACAGCACTTGACACTTTAGCAAAAGTAATTTAAAAATACAATTAAAAATTAGTTTCTGATTCTTGTCCTTACAGAAAGAGCCACACTGTTGCAGGAGACATGATCCAATAGGAAAAGGAAGAGATGCTCCTTAAACAACTATATTCAATTAAAAAGCTTAGGGATTATAAAATGGATCTACAATTAATCTCATAGTTACAGGTTGCTTCAAGCCTATCAGATGCTGTTTTGTGCTCATCACAATAAAGAGAGTGAAATACTTCACCATACACCTGGACAACCAGTAATATGAAAATACTCAGCTCAGGTTTAGAGAAAGGAGCCAAAGCCCATGCTGGAGCTTGCACACCTGCACTTCTGGATCAGCCAGGAAGAGAGGATGCCCTATCTATTGGGGTTTTACAGCTCTTCAAGTATTCGCAAAGTCATAAAACAGGGGTAGGTGGGGAAGAACAGGCATTATTTAAGAGTACTGCAAAGTCTGGAGCTTAGGTAATTAATAATTAGACAGGGGAAAGAAACAGTCAAGATAATTATCTGGGAAATTTCCACTGGGGAGAGATGGTAGGAAGTGGAACAAAAAGGCAACAAAGTGAATTGGAAAAGACAAATCAACAGGAAATTCCTCTCCCAATCTCCTGTGTTAGAAATGGAAGAAAATTATTCAGGTAGCTTTTTATGCAGTTGAATTTCAGTTCATTTCCAGCTGCTCTGTTAGACGAGGCTTTGTTATGATTTGGCTTGGAGCAAGACTGCACCAACGCTCACCAAACCCACTTACAGCAGCTTAAGCAGAGAGAGATGAAACGTACCCGTATCTCTGGAACTGGTAATCAAATGTTAGCTCTGAGCCCGATGGGACTAGTTTGGTGGTGAAAAATCCAACTCTGAGCTGCCCATTCACAGTCCACTGAGACAAGAGAAAAACAAGATGACAGCATTTATTACAAAAACCAGGCTTGACTCTGGTTTTGCTTTGAATTAACAAGATTAAACCTTCAAACAGCATCACTGATAAATTTAAAGAACAAAAAAGCAACAAAGAGAGATAAAGGAGAAATGCTTTTCACTCTGAGCTTGCTAAGTCGCAAGGCAGTGGAAGTGAGAAGCCAGCAGCTTTGATCCCACGGTATACCTTTTGTGTCTCGCAGTTTGGTTCACAGCTGTGGTTCATAAAACGAGAGCAGTTTCCTTTCTGGGTAGCATCGATTATCTGAAAAGAAAAGAAGAAACAAATACAGTGAAACAGCCTCCCTCTCTCTGCACCGGCAGAAATATCAAGCAGTATAGCTATGAACATCACGCAGTTGAAGACAACCCACATAGAAGTTACCACCCTCTCCTGCTCCAGCTATTGACTTTATATGGTTTGGAGAATGGGTTTTATAGTGATACTAAGTGCCAGCCCCCCAAAAAAAAGAGCACTAAGCAGCTAGCACACGGTTCTTAGTAGCACATTGCATATGCAGAGGTCTTCAGTTTTGTTGGGATCCTCAATTTTTAATCTGCTTCTGACCCTCTGGTATGTGGTACAGTGACCATGAGGGCTGAGAAAGCCAAACACCTTTGCCATGCACATCAGGTGCCTCCTGCATCACTGCATCCTCTTTTTTATAACTGGAAACACTCCTCTGTGCCCCCTTGTGATCACACAGCAATCCCATGGCAGCTACAAAAAATGCTTACTTTGGGGGAAAAAGGAGTATTTTTAGCTCATTTACTGTAAAGCTACCCAGACCCAGAAAGTCTTGACAGAAGAGACAAGCAGAATACGACATTAAATTTCTATTTATATGCTTTGTTCTCAGCAAGAGAGGGCCTGTTGCCCAAGGTAAGCAAGGCTGCACTCTCTGCGTCACAGCTCTGCAATCCCATAGAGCTGAAGCAGAGATAAATAATTAAGCACATCTGGTATATAAATATTTCAATGTCAGTAATCCTGCCCATAACAACTCCAGCTAAAAGCATCTCAGCTTAACGTAGATCTGTGAGCAAGGGAAGAAAGGTAACATGGCTTCCTGGTGTGTTTTCAGTTTGGCTTGAAGCATCTCCCCATCGTGGAACACAGACACAGTTTCTCTCCCGCAGAGGTTTGCTAAAAGTGATGGGCCGTACCCCATTCCTTCCCTTGGGAGGACAATTTCTTCTCTCCAAGGACTGGGACACAGTTAGACTGCCAGACTTCTGTTAAACTAGGTTGAAACTGAGCAAAGGGTTAAAAAAATGATTTAAGAATGTAAGGCTTGACAACACAAAGCCAGCCAATGTTTTCTTTGGCTCACCACTCACCTCATCATTTTTCAGGGCCATGAAATAATAGTGAATGTTCTTGTTCCGGGCATATTCCTTCACACGAGCCTTGAACTCTTTGTGATCCAGCACTTCTCCGCAGTACTCCAAGACAAAAGTGTTGCTGCAAAGCCCAAAGGAAAAAATCAAACATCACTCTGCCACAAGCATGAAACACAAAGGGAAAGAAAACAGCCACTGTGGAGATGGGCTCTCTAAAGACAACTTGCAGCCTGGTCATCCCAGTGTTGCAGCTATGACTGTCGTATGCCTTTATCTCAGGCAATTCTGATTAATTTATTTTCTATGCTATCGCAAAGGCAGGTATATCACAGTGAAAAGCCCAGACACAAGAATAAAGTCACCTTTCAAGCAGGGTTTATTTGATAAAAGAAAAAGACCATGTGAGCCCTATGAAGAGGAAAAAGAAGATTCAGGCAGGTGGTTGTCATCAACTAAAATGGAAAACCTGTCTGCATCTTCCTGGTCTGGAGGATGAAATGAGGGGCAATAAGATATCCTTTATAGCCACAGGACAAGTGAATTTAAAAGCAGAGATGGAAGAGAACAAGGAGTTACTTCTATGCTCAGACACAAACCTAACAGGTTGCACTCTGCAGCATAGTCGGGCTTTAAACCCTCCAGTCTATGAAGGTGCACTGTGATATGTCTTCCTTGATATCTGTCCTAAGTCTTTCCCTACTAAATACCACCCTGAACCCTTCAACTTCTTCCTTCTGCTTACCTGGGAGAGCACCAGGAAAGAAAAAGCTCCTGACCAGCTCCACCTAGACCAGGCCTTCAGTGTTTTGCGCTCACCCCATTTCCTTCCCATCATTAACCCCTCCAGCAGTGCCATGCTGGCCTTCCAGCCCATGTGAATAAATGATGTCCACCTTCCCCCATCTATGTGTCCACCAAATGGTGCTGAAGGACCATATTTTTACAAGGGCATGTAGTTACAGGCCAAAGGGGAATGGCTTTAAGCTGACAGAAGGGAGATTTAAATGAGACATGAGTAAGAAGCTCTTCCTTGTGAGGGTGGTGAGGTCCTAGCACAGGCTGCTCAGAGAAGCTGTGGCTGCCCCACCCCTGGCAGTGTTCAAGGCCAGGTTGGACACAGGGGTTTGGAGCAACGTGGTCTAGTGGAAGGTGTCCCTGCCTGTAGCAGGGGGGCTGGAACTGCATGGTCTTTAAGGTGCCTTCCAGCCCAAGCCATTCTGGGATTCTATGACATATTTACCCCCTTACCCAAGATTGTCTTCACACAGTTATCTCCTTCCCATCTTTCTCAATGTTCCTGATCCTAGCCCACCTAGCAGATACAGTGCTTGCTATGGTAAGATGCTCATTATCAGCCACATCTTTAGTACGACCTTGTCTTCAAAAGAAATTCCTAAACCTTTAAATAGAACTGGATCTGGCATTTCCACACAGGGCAACAGTCCCCATCACTAATACTTCTCTGTGCATGCACTACTCTCTAAACAATGGGACCGTCCTCTTGCAAAGGTTACATCCAGCAGCACCAGGGACTCCCCAGATTATGTGGCAAATCTGGAAAAGGAAGAGCCAAAAAATGCGATGAATCTCACCCTCTTCTTAGACACAGTCACTGTGCAACAGAACAGTGATGGGGAGCGCTCACTCATTTTGACAGTCACTCAACACTGTCATCTTCTACATAAACATAGTATAAAGGCACTCTCAGTTAAACATATCAGGTTGAAAATGCAGAGTTGTTTTCACCGCATTTTAGATAAGTTGGCATACGTCTCCAAAGCAATCAAAACTCTTCCACGTATCTTCCTGTGAATTAGTCTCCTATAGTCAATATAGCAGTAAAAAAGCTCTGCTGTAAGACCTAGAGCTTTCTCAAGTGTCACAAGCATTGCTGGATTCCTCAGAACTCTGTCTTCAACAGAAGCCAAGAAAAAATTAGTTCAGAGTTTCCACGGAAACTCACTATAACATCCAGAGCTACAGAAAATCTTTGCACAATTAAGTTCTAGGCAGATTGTCTTGGTCTCTAAACTCAGTCCCTGGTGCTCTCGAGGATGAACAGACTCACCATGCCCGTCCCACAATCTTTTGAGATGGAAATGAGAGCCTGGTGCAACTCTGGCACAGCACAGCCTCCCTCATTGCAGGACACTCCAGTGAGTTCATCTACAAAGTATGTTGTTCATCTGTGGAACAGCACAACCAACTTGTGCTCACCTGGTATGGATCTGGGAGGACATCCACACCCACACAACCTGCACATGCAAGTGGTGAGGTCAGAACCTGTGGTAGAAAAAGCCACCTGCATCTTTCTAGCTGGTAGGAGCACGGCAGATCATTGCAGCCACTCTCACCTTCAGACACCTCTCACCCCGGCTCCTTTCTCCCAGCAAACATCATCTTTGTCTCCTGCTCATCCTGCTCCTCTCGCTGAATTTTGTGCTTCAGGCTCCAACAGCTCTATGAATGCCTTTGCTCCTCTCACGGCCTCACCTAAAGCTCTTTTTACTACTGGGAGTATGAGAAAACATCAGGCTGGCAACACAGAAGGCAACTCCTTGAGTTACTCTGCCTAATGAGAAGGCATTCCTGTCCCAGACCACCTCCTTGCACACACATCTGTAGAGTAAAATGTACCTAACACTACTCTTCTTCCCAGCCACACTCACTTTTTGAGTGCAAGCTCCCAAACAGGACCATAATACAAAAAATATCAAGGTCTATCCTGCTGCCAACGTAGGACTGGACCACGGGGGCAAAGCACCACACAGCCTTTGTGTTCAAGTCCCACCAGCTTCCTTGTACCTTACACTGTCAGTAAATGAACTGATCCAGGTAAGTACTGTCTTGCTTGAGTGAAAGAGAGGTGAGCCAAACACAGACTCATATCTGTAAACATGGCTGATGCACTTGCAAATACAGCCATTAACTAACAACAGGCTAATGAGGGAGGAAAGATCCCCAAGGGTTTTCTTGTAGTCTGAAGGGAAGGAGAAGGAGGACTTGACAAGAGGCTAATTCTTGCAGAGGTGAGAAGAGCAGAAGAAGAGACACAAACCATTCTGTGATTCTATGAAGCCACAGCAAGACTGTCAGAAAACCTAATGAGAAGAGCAAAACAGGGGTGGGAGATCTAACACGCAGATAGTGGACATGCAGGTGCTAATAACCAAAAGGGACAGAACACAAGGACAGTATATAAAGCTTGAAGAACCTCAGCAAAGCTAATGTCAATGAAACTAAGAAAATGCCGGGAACTTATTTTCCCTTCACAAGGGAGTAAAATAGGATGAAGACGTCATTCAAAGAGCAAATGCTTACGATGGCAGATCTTTGGCAGCTCTCAGCCCCCAGCCTTTCTTCTCAGTGAGGATCACTTCAACGTCTGCATGCTGTTTCTTCTGGAAGCGCCTGTTGGAGCAGTAGTCACCGTTTGGGCACCTGGAGGAACTAAGAGAAAAAAATGGAACAAATCAATTCCTAGCAGCACAACAATGATAACTGGAACGGCTCACATGGGAAATAGATACCAAGTAACCACAATAAATTCAGTGTAAAATCTTCAAATGGAATTTGCTATAAAAAGCATAACCATCTGACTATCAACATGCAAATGCACACAATTTATTTCTGGAAGGACGATAAAAACAGTTGGAATGCTAATGTGGCTGTACTTCTATGTCTTATAAATGGGATCAACTGGCCTCCTCTCCACATTTTATGGGTTCTTTCCCCAGGATATCCCCTTCTTCTATGTCTACTGCCTGGGCAAGGAAATACAAAAAACAAATAGATGATGCCAGATAATTTCTCTCCTTCCACCCCACCTGTGGCAATGCTTCTGCCAGGTTGGTGAATGTCACTAAGCACCCTGTCCCCTGCCTCCCTCTCACACAGAGCAGCTCCTCCTAGCCTCTCCCAGAAAACAAAAGGAAACAACAGCTGTAACCTGTTGAGGCTCTGGGGAGAGGAGAGATGCAAAAGGAGAAGTAAGAGGAAATAATGAACCACTGTATTCTGAAATGGTTTGGATTAGAAGGGACCTTAAAGCTCATCTGGTTCCAACCCCCTGCCACAAGCAGGGACACCTTCCACCAGACCAGGTTGCTCCAAGCCCCGTCCAACCTGGCCTTGAACACTGCCAGGGATGGGGCAGCCACAGCTTCTCTGGGCAACCTGTGCCAGGGCCTCACCACCCTCACAGGGAAGAACTTCTGCCTCACATCCCATCTCAGTCTCCCCTCTGTCAGTTTATATCCATTTCTCCTTGTCCTGTCCCTACCTGCCCTTGTCAAAAGCCCCTCTCCAGCTTTCTTGTTGGCCTCTTTAGGCACTCTAAGCTGCTCTAAGGTGTCCTCAGAGCCTTCTCTTCTCCAGGCTGAACAAGCTCAGCTCTCTCAGCCCACCTCCGTAGCAGAGGTGCTCCAGCCCTCGGAGGATCTTTGTGGCCTCCTCTGAACTCGCTCCAGCAGCTCCACATCCTTCTTCTGCTGGGAGCCCTACATCTCAGGTAGAGAGCTACATCTGCATTCCTGACTCCCTCCAACCATGCTTACAGGACTACAGCTAAGGCTGAGGAACAAAAGACTTACAGCATTTGTAGCAGTTTTTAACAGGAGGTTGCTATGGCCTAGCCTCCTGCAGATAATCTGAAATTATATTTAAATACTGGTGTGTAGGCTCTGAAGACGACTCCACACCAGTCAGTGAAAATGAGAGCACACAGCCAGTGCACTGCCACTGCCAGGGAATTCTCTGTGATTTTAGGGGCTCCCAAGTCACCTCACAGACAACGCTGCCCAACTCTGGCAACTCCTGAAATGCTGCTTACCACTCTATCATGAGCAGGCGATTGAGACAGTCTTCTCCACAAGCAACCTCCCCCTGAGCTCGCTCTTCTTTGGAAAGTGGAGGGCATTCACACAGCATTCGTTTAATATCGCGGTGAGATTTATTCTTCTTCCTATGGAAAACAAGTCATTGAAATACAGGTTAGACAGCATCTGGGTAGAAAAATTACTCCTCAATCTTTATCAGTTGCTATAAGAGAAAATCAATTTATTCTCTAGAAACCAGACATACGGATTGATTACCTTTGGAGAACCACAGGAAGACACTCAGGACACTTGGTTTGTTTTGAGCAGGAGGCGATGAGGTGATGACTCTCTGATCATAAAAGATTTAACTTTTACTTCTGCTCAATGTCCACAATCCAATCTATTTTCAATGTGGTTGTGCACATGCACCTACACCCAAAGGAAGAACTAAAAGCCCTTCGTTTTGTCATAAAAGAAACCAGTTTTCAGAAAATTCAAACCTGATTTTTCTAGACTTTTTTATGTGGAGAGAGGATTTCTCACCACGTAACACAAGTTCTAAGATTTAAACTAAACAGGTAAACTTTGATTAGCCTCCCATGAAATGCTATATTCTGTAATGATATATAATACTACACAGACAATCTCCAAAGATCCCTTCCAATCTCAGCTATTCTGTAATAGTTCACTTGATTTCACTAATCCAAAGGTCAGGAGAAAAACTGTATTCTAAAATATTAACACATAAACTGAGCTCACATCACATTTTACAAACAGCATTATTCTAATAAAGCAGATTGCAGGGGTTAACTCTGCTTTACGTCAAATAAGATGATGCAAGAGAAAACTGTAGTTACGGAAAAGGTAGGGCATCAAAGGCATCTACTTATTGATATTTTAGTTGCCATGTGATGATAGGGAAATGGTTCAGAGTGTGGATCCAAACAAGACAAAAAAAGCATAAGGAAAAAAAAGTGGATTGAAATAAGGAGCAGGTTTTATCAGCATAGAGGTGGCCGATATTCAGACTCTGAATCAAAAACATATTTTAAAAAGCACTTATAAAAAAAAAAAAAAAAAAAAAAAAAAAAAAAAAAAAAAAA
>NDXB01019555.1:38736-67199 GCA_002631895.1 Agapornis roseicollis
AAAAAAAAAAAAAAAAAAAAAAAAAAAAAAAAAACAAACCAAACCCAAACATTTTAAGGACCAAAATATGTGGCAAAACCTTAAGTATTAAGACCACAACACATGAAGTCCGAGAGGGGTATAAATTCAAGCGTCGCCTTGTGCTCGTGCTGGGTGAGGACGCCCTCACTGCTGGTGAGTGCTCGATGCCTGATGGCCCAGCGGGAAACACCGTTACTCAACCACCCCTGAGGAATCATGAGATGAAAAAGGACCATGAGGTTAACTGAAATGGCAAATTAAATAGGCATAAATCATCAGGAGGCCTTGGCACACTCTGTGCCAGGAGTAAGAACTGGTTACATGCTCCTAAGGAGCTCCCACCTACACATTAAAGCCAAAGCAAGTATGGTTTTGGCAAGGACAAAGGTAGTTAAGCCCTAAAGCAATACACCTACTAAACATCCCTAAAACTAGGAAATACACAATTTTATTTTCCAGGGATCATATCCCATTTAACATTCCCTTGCAAAAAGGAAAAGGATAATCTGTACCCAACAGCTACCGTCTGTTATTTCAAATGACAGCCTCTTAGATCTAAAATCACTCATCTGAGATGACAAATAATTACATGCAAATAACCAAGATCTTTGGAAATACGCTCAGTTTGGCTAAAACCTTTCCCACCTCCAGATTTCCCTGTCTTCAGAGCTGACATCTGGAGACATTAAACAGACAAGATCTGGCAAGCCCAGACATGATGCTGCTACACACTGCTCTGGGCTTGAACACAGCTGCACCAAGTTGGAGCTGAACAGTGGGCAGTAAAGCAAAAAGCTTAGCAAATAACTTGATCACACTTACAAAGTAGCATGGGTACAAAAAATAACATGTTTACTTGGTGCAGATGCCAGTAATCCCACATGTGCAAGTCCTGCCTGATACTCAAATCACCACAAGAGAAAGGGGATGCTGCAAGACAACTGAGAAGAGGGCATAAATAAACCATCCTTCCCCCACATCCTCCCATCTTTTGCCTCTTTGCTTCACCAGGGCCTGCCTGGGCCCAACTGGGGGTTTCTGTTTAGGAGAAGAGACCCAGGGTGGATTAAACACTTGTTTAGTGTCATCTCTTCTATGAGCAGCTTTGCCTCATGTAGGAAAAACGACACACCTCTCTTTTCCTCCAAATATGGAGGAAAATACCACCAAACCCTCACAGAACCAAATATAAGTTAAAATCTGAAATTGCTACAAGCAAGACAAAAAAAAGGGTAAAAAAACTCAAGTTACCTTTCAGTCAAATACACATTCTCCTCAATAAGGTCAAAGTAACAGGGCATCTTTCCTTGCTTGGCAAACTCCTTCCAGCGTTGCGGGTCTCTGAAGTCATCCATGATACACAACCGACCAACCATGGAGGCGTCCTGTGGTGCCAACTCCACTTCCTCCCCCTCCAGTTTTGCCTTCTTCTTCTCCCTCGAGTCCACGTCACTCTCGGAGTCACTCTCCAACTCTGGGCGCCTTTTTTTTGGTGGACCTCGTTCTTTCACATCATTTTTTTCCAAAACCTTCACCTCCTCCTTCTTCTCCCCACCAGGCACCGGCTCCTTGGTCGAATTGCTGCTGATCTCATGTGCCTGCACTGAGCCTTCTTCTTGCTGCCCAGGCATCTGGCTTTTACTTGAGGGGCTGGGAAAAGGAGGCTTGCAGTCATCATCCCAACGGTCATCCTCTTCGTACTCCTCGTGATCCTCCGTTAGAGAATCAGGTACTTGCCCTTGAATCCGTTCACAGTTAACTGCAGAAGGTCTGCTAGCAGACCTCACATCCCAATAACCATTGCCTTGCCAGTAACTCTGAGAGCCACCATATGCCCCTGAACCTGGCTGGTAAACGTAGCCCGAGTAGGCCCCAAAGCTGCTATCTGGCTGCTGGTAGGTGCTACTGGGCTTTTCTGGCTGGGAAAAGTCCCATCCCAAGCCACCCAGCTCCTCTGTCGCTTGAAAACCATCCAGCCTGGTGAAGTCCCCGACACCAGACTGGTTAAGCCCACCCTTCCCTTGCCTACTGTCTGGCTTGGAAGAGCTCATCTGGTGCTTATCAGTGCTCTCAAGACTCTCTGACAGGCAAAATGGTTGCTCGTCCTGTTGGCCAATCGGCCTACCAATGGACACCAGCTCCTTCAACATTAGTCTCTCATCTGGGCTGGGTTTGCCATGGGAATCTGTCATTAGGTCTGCCTGACTTGTACTGTCAACGCCATCGCTCTGAGGCTGGCACGGATCCACCCGCAGCTCCTCCATCTCCTTCCTGCTGAGCTCGGTAGAAGTTGCTGGACTCTTCTCCATCCCTCTAGGAGAATATCTGCTCTCTGCTTGTGGACTACCTTTACTCGCCATAGTCTCCAACCTCTCTTCATAGTAGGGCCTACTAGGCTCTGGTCGCTCATCATCCCAGTGGTCAGAATAGCGCCGGTTGCCCTGACTGCTCCGCGAGGAGCCAGGGCTGCTCTCCTCCATAACAATGGTTGAGTTCTTTGGTACAACCACAACAGACTGCAGCCGTTTCCGGGGTGTTCCGTCATCAGAATCTGACTCCTCTGTGTCACTGTCTTCACTGCCCCCCTCAGTGTCACTATCCCCTGTGTCAGAGTAATCATCATGGCCATCAGGAACAAATTCAGTGGCATTGCCACTGCTGTCACACGTTGGGGCTTGACTTACGGTCTCTGTTTCTTCTGTGGTGACAACAACATCACAAGAGGGAAAAAAGGCATCTGGAAAAGCTGAAGCAACTAAAAGCTCATTTCCCTCATCCTTCTCACCCAATACAACAGGACACCGAACTCTTAAATCATCAAACCCAACACCCTCAGTGGAAACAGCACTTTCTTCAATGACCTCTCTGTTGCGGTGCTCCAGTGGCACTTCCGAATAGTACGAATGCTCATCTTTGAATGATGGCTTGCTTTTTGCCAAACCAAGATCAATGTGCTGAGTCTCCAACTCCAGCACATCTTCAGTTTCTGAATGCTGGAGCAGCTCCTGATGTCCATCTGGCGGTGGCACATCCCATTTGGAAGAGACGCTTTCCTCTGGGATAGGATGGTCTGACCTGAGCCTCAGGGGACAGCCATCCTGGGAGAAATCCCTGCTTGAGCTCTCCACTGCCAGGCTAATTTTATGGGAAGGATGACTATGCTCATCATCACTCACAGACTTTGAGAGGTGATCCTCCGTGCTCTCATAATCGCATGTAACAGTCTGTGGCTCTACCTGCATGTCCAGGAAAGACTCAGATGTAACTTTTAAATCTGCTGGTTCTGCTTCTATTTCAACTTCTGAATGATACAAAGCAGGGGCAGCATCGTCTGAAATGTAGCAAAAAACAGGTTCTTTGGTTTTATCGCACAGAGTCTCCTGATCATCCAGCTTCTTAAGCACAGTTTCAGGATGATCTACATTCACAACGGGCAAAGGGGTGACTTCCACTTGCTGCTCCAGGACTGGAGCCTCTGCTTCCCTAAACAGACTGTTGCACTCACTGGACTGGACCCGAGAATCATCCAGCTCTTGCTCTTGAGATGCGTATGTGTTCTCAAACCCATTAGACGGCAAAGGATATGACGGACTTGCCTTCACAACAGGCGATACTTCTGACCGACACAGGCTATCATCAGAAGATGGGACGACATCCTCTGTTTTGGAGGCACTGGAAGTTGCCAAACCCTCCAGAGACCCATTTACACTCAGCTCCGTGGGAAAACACGTTCTTAACTGATCGTGTTTTATCTGTAATAGAGTTTCTTGCTCCTTAACACTGCCATGGCATTCATTTCCTGTAAGTTCCTCAGACTTCAAGTTAGCAAAACCTGCTTTTGATTCGTCTGCCTTTTTAAAAGCAGGCAAATCATTTAACTGGTTTAATGGAGAAAGTGTCTTTTCCCTTTCAACTTTTTTCGCAATGGACACCCTGATCTCATTGCTTTTTAGACAAGAAGTCTCTAAATCTAGAGAATTAGACTGCTGTTTTATTTCTTCGATCGATTCTGTACAACAGAAAGAACTCTTAAACTTATCAGGCTTTGGTGCAGGGGTCTTTGAAGGGGTGGACTTATAATGGGAGGAATTCACATTACTGTCGGGCTTAGAATGGGATGTCCCCTTTCGATAGCCTAGCTCATCAAGGGGAGAGCACCTTTTGGTTACTTCACTTTCTGAAGTCCTTTTTGAATCTCTATCTGTTTTCAAAGAAGACCTTCCTCTCCTCTCCATGTCAGCATAAGACGACTCTACTTTGCTATCCCTGTCCAACTTAGAGTAAGAAGACCTTGAGTCTCTGTAGGAGGAGGAGGAGTAGGATGATGTACGCCTCGAGTCGCTCGATCTGGAATGTGTCCTCCTGTACTCATCCTCTGAGTCCGAACTCTCTCGTGCCCTGCTGTCTGCATACGAACGGGAATATCTCGACCTTTCCCTGTGTGGGGAGCTCCGATAGTATCTGCGATCTGATTCATAGTAATGCGAGCGCTCCGACCTTGAGTAGGAAGAGCTGGTTCGGGAGCCTCGATCAGATCGGGAACGAGAATGAGATCGGCTTCGCCTTCTCTCTCTGTCTGATCGAGAGCGGGAGGACACATACCGTGAATCTCTGTCTGATTTTGAATAGCTTGAGTACTTCTCATCCCTGTCCGACCTGGAGTGCGAGGAGGACTTCCTCACATCATCACTTCTGAGGGATGTGGAGCTTCGCCTGGGGTCCCTCTCCTTTTCTGTACTGGATATCTTCAGCTCATGTGACCATTGGCTGGAGGAGGTCCTCACTGAATCTTCATCGGACTCAGAGCCCTGCACAGTTCCATCAGACTGGGAGAACTTCCTCTTTGACCCCTGCCTCCGGGAGCAGAGGGCAGCACCCTTTGAGCCATCGGAAACATCATCCTCTTTCCCAATATGGGAATCTTCCTTCTGTGGAGTTATCTCCGTCTGCTCAGGCGTGTTTTGAACTACACGTTCTTCCAAACCACGTGATAACACGTCCTGCTTGATATCCAGCTCCAGACCCTCCTTAGGCACCACATGGCGCAGTTCCTTCGAAACAGGAACTTCAGCTTCCACGGGTGGTGTCAGCAACAGTGTTGACATCAGCGTTACCGGTAGTTGTGGCAAGACTGCTGCTGCAGGAACAGGCATCGATGCTGCTGGAAACACTGCTGGTGGTGGTGGAGGAGGAGGAGGAGGAGGAGGGGGAGGCGGTGGCGTTGAGGAAATGTCCGCAGCCAATGCCACCAGTTCTGTTACTGGTGCCACAGCCGGCGGCGGTGGCGGCGGTAGCGTTGTCGCTGTAGCTGGTGGTGGCTTTGCTGTGACATTAAGTAAGTGTTTTTTAAAATGGATCTTCCCTAATTCTACCTTCGGTTTTGGAGGTGACGACTCCTCAGCTGAACCAGCGGCATCCCCCAGGTCCATTTTAGTTTTGGGGTTAAAGTCAGTCTGAAGGGGTACCGCTGGGGAGTTCTGAGTTTCATTTTGTTTCTCGTTTCCAAGACCAGTCAAAAATCTATTCGGTAAGGTTTTCTTGGTTAAACTAAAGCTGAAAGACACCTTTTGTCTTCCTTGCTCCTCAAGGTTAACCTTTGTTTTGGTGCCTTTGGGCAAAAAGCGACTTGAAGCAACACCTTTAAACACAGGGCCTTTAATAAAGCCAGCTTTCTGCACAGTTTCAGGCTTGCCCTGCAAGAGATAAAGAAGATGCAGTTAGAAGAACCATTTTGGGGGTTTTAACAGTTCTATAGGAACACTAAATAGTTTTCTTTTATCTGGTGAATTTTTCATGACAATAAAATAGAAACAGATACCCTGGGCTGGAGTCTGGGACAGCACAGACATGATGCCTTCTGTGCCTCACTATCTCTTGAACAAAATCAACTACCCAGTCAACTCCAGTTCAGAGCAAAACCTCCTTTGGGGCCTGGGCTAAAGGCTTAACTGACTTATTAAGAACCAAACTAAAAGTCCTTTTCTGATATAATTCTTATTTCTTTAAAAAAGAGATAGTTTAACATATAAAGTTAAATGAAGAGATAGTACTGCTTTATTTATGCTGTTTCTATGGTCTTGGGCTATAAAATATCCTGCACTTTTAAGATCTAAACACATTTGTTTTCACCTCCCAGGAGGCTGCACCTGGATGCATGTAATTTCAGCATAAATCAGACTATCAAGAATTACAGCAATAATTTTAAGCCCTGTCCTTTCCCACCTCCCACTGACAGCATTATCTCAGTCATTAGTAATTCCTAATAAGTTTCCAGGCTGAGGCATACTATTAATAGAACAACCTTCAAGAATTCCCATCAGGACCCAGTCGTGCATGATGACTCTGTCACCTCAAGGCCAACCAACTGCAATACACTGCTCGTGCATCTCACCAGAAGCTAACTGCTGTCTTCTGCACAGGAGCTCATTCACCACACTGCAGTGATGACCATTCTACAGAAAGTCTGTTTGGTTTTTATGCTAATAAGCTAAAAGTCATCTTCTCTAGGACATTACACACAAATACAGGCTGGGGAGACTGGACTGAGAGCAGCCCTGAGGAGAAGGACTTGGGGATGCTGGTTGAAGAGAAGCTCACCACAACCTGGCAAAGTGTGCTTTAAGCAACCTGGTCTAGTGGGAAATGTCTCTTCCCATGGCAGGAGGTTGGGACTGGATGAGCTTTAAGGTCCCTTCCAACCCAAATCATTCTGTGATTCTGTGATTAAGAGCTCAGGATCTCCACCAGGAAAGCTGCTGGGACAGCACTTGCAACTGAATCCTAGCTTTGGAAATGGGGCAGGTGCAGAGCAACAAAGCTCCTTCAACATGGGAACCTCTTACCCTATCCAAGTCTGAGATTAGCAATTTTCAGAGCACAAAACACCGTATGTTTACCTTTAGCATTTCTTCAACTATTTTAAGGCTTAAGGTTTGTCTGTGCAAAAGCTGTGTCACAGGAGTGCAGTCCCTAAAGACAAGTATCACGGCACCATGGTGAAAGGGTGTTCTTGTCAATAACCTTTATCCCCTTAAATCCAAATTGCATTAGCGTAATTAAATCTTGTGTGAGACGCATTAAGTCTAATAGAAACAGTTGTAGCCATGTAAAAATCAGTACAGATCTGGGGTTTACTCTCGTAACTGTTGCATGAACAAATCTTTGGCAGCAGCAGCAGTTTTCCTGCAAGCCACTGTGAATTATTATGTACTTTGTTATCCTTTAACTTCTGTAAAACAACGCATAGCTGCTCAGGCCAGAGGCACCATAGTAAATTATTAAATAAGATGCTGGTGGAATGGAAACCCCGACCCATTCTGTTTGCACCCCTGGACATCACATACACAAAAATATCCTCGTTTCTGAGGCAATACACAGGGGGGTTATTTTAACAGTGAAAACCACACCATGGCCTCCACATGACTAGACCTTTGGCTACCCAACCCAGCACTGTACATGCATTTGATCTTCAGCAGCAGATATTAATTGCATTCTAGAAAAAAATGGGTGCAAAAAATAAAAAATACTCTTTTTTAATGGGTGTTATCTATCCGAGTGCATTTCCATGGCTGCTTTAAATGAGGGTCAGGGCTAAAAGGGGACCAAAACAAAATGACCCTGAAAACAAAGTGCATGTCCACACACTTGCCCGGCTCTGAAACACACTCCTCTCTCCACAACTGCCCCACAACCGTCTCCAGAAAGTCGTGCTGAAAATACCATCCTTGTTTTCAGAAGAATCCACACACTAGAAGTGATCCAGAGGCTAATACACAAGTGTATATAAACTAGTTCATGGAAGAATAAAAGACAAAATCAAATGTCCAGTCTGTTTGGCAGGAGTTTCTACATGTCTGAATGCTACTGAGATCACCTCCCCTAGGACACTGGTCTCAGTCTCCTGAAGAGCAAAGGAACAGCATTTATTTTTTGGGTTTGTGGAGTCAATTATTATCCCTACAGGTCCAGAAATTCCCATCTTTTTATCCCAAACTGCGTATATGTCTTGCGACAATGGGAGAGTAAGACAGCAGGTTCCTATCTTCAGCCATACCTTGATGTCTAATGGCAGAAGTCTTCACAAATCAAATTTATATTTAAAAATACAGTAAATAGAGTGCATCAGCATTCAAGAGTCTTCTGATGAGAACTATCGTGAAATTGTTTTGTGTGCAAAATTCCCAGTTATGGAAACGTGCCAATCTTTTGATCAAAATGTTTCTAATTTAAAGCACAACAGATCTGAAATCCGAACTCATGCATGAATAACAGGGTTTGGATACATCCACCTTTACACAAAACACAGCACCTGAAGGCAAAAAAAGGAGCTGTTAAGCTTCCACTCCTCCCCTTTCCATAGTCTATTCAGCAGAGATTACACATTTCAGAACAAACATTTCACTCTCATGTGCTCACCCTTCCAGGGATTTTTCTTCTTAAATAACACAATGCTTAACAAAACATGACTTAGGAAACTTAGTAAGTAGCAATTACTGGTAAAAGCTCCCTAGCAAGAGTTCTCCTTCCTTTCATGTTTTACAGAAAGGCAACATTCCCCAAAATGCTGCTGAGAGTATTTTACAGAAAGAAAAAGGTGACAGAAGTTCCTTTGTATATTCAGCAGAGCTACACCATTACTGAGGCAGCAGCAATCCTGCAGCTCTCAATCCACCAGGAATGTATGGAGGACACACAGTATGCTCACCAGCACAACCAGAGCAGATATGAATCACAGGATCATAGAATCCTAGAATGGTTTGGGTTGGAAGAGACCTTAAAGAGCACCCAGTTCCAGCTGGATGAGACAGGGACACCTTCCACTAGACGAGGTTGCTCCAAGCCCCATCCAACCTGGCCTTGAACACTGCCAGGGATGGGGCAGCCACAGCTTCTCTGGGCAACCTGTGCCAGGGCCTCACCACCCTCCCAGGGAAGAACTTCTGCCTCACATCTCATCTATACCTCTCCTCTGTCAGCTTAAAGCCATCCCCCCTTGTCCTATCACTACGTGCCCTTGTAAAACTATTGTCCTATAGCACCAAAAATTATTAGCAGCACTTTTTGCTGTGCCAGGATATTGTAAATTGTGCCAGTCCCTCCAAGTTTTCTTCTTTCCTCTTAAATTCATTGAGACACACACAGCAAAACTAATCATTTTTTACAGGTGAAGTCTTTAAATAATCAAGCAGCACCTACCTACACCGAATGACTCAAGGACACTGTCATGCTCTATCGCATCCATGTGTAAATGCAGAGGTGGTACTGAAGGCATTTCACTTCTTTCCTGGATTTAACCACTGGTGTAGAGGCACCCCAGAAAAATATCAGGTTGCTTTATTTAGACTCTCACTCACTCTCCACTCAAAAAATCTTTAGGTCAGACTAATCAGGTTGGGCTAACACATGTCTCAGGAGCTACATCAAGAAAGTAATCAGTTTTACTCACCTCATTTTCTTCTTCTCTATTGCAATCCAGCCGAGGAAACATGCAAGAGAAAACATAAAAAGAGAGCATAAACATCAAGCAGAAGCAAGAAACCTAACATCAGAAATCTGGCACTGCAAACGTGATGGACCCAGAGACACAGGGTGTGGGTAACAACCACCCCACAAGTAATCCTGCAGCAACACATGTCCCTACCAACATCATCCAATGGTCAAGCAGACAAAACCACCACCTCTGGCATGGTTTTGAAGATCAGGAATTTCCACACTGAATATTCTGCAGGGACTTTAACAGAGCAAACCTTTTCTGAGCAAACTGCTGCCTTGGTGTTGTCATCTGAGGGCTTGCAAACCAGCAAGAACCTCATTTCAAGACAGGTAACACAGGCATTAATCAGTACTTTGGCAGCCAGCCACTCAACAATTGATTAATTTGGAGCATTATGCTGATCCCAACCAAACATGCCAATGCTGGGCCAACAGCAAACTTCACTTCCCCAAGTTCTTCACTCAGATACCATGAGCAAAGCAGCTTCTCCTCCACAGAAAAAGAATGAACGAGAACACGACTACTCACTTGCTCCTTCCTTTGCTCAATACCTGGGATTTTCAGTGAGTCTCTCGGCCCCCAGAGGGAAACTACAGAAGCAGATGTACAAGTTTCAGGTTACCAGTACGCCTTCACCAAGATGTCAACAGCCCACCTGTCTTTTATCTGTTATCTCCTCTAACACAAGTCTCAGAGCACTCTCCAGTGCTTTAACCTTTACATTTTCCCACACACAGCCTTTTTCCTTTCTACCTTATAGACCCAGGGGAAGTTTTCTGTCAGACTTCTGCTAATCCTCATCATCTTTTGAGCCATAATTCAGCACTGTTGTGGTGACATGCTGAAAGATTCTTGCAGAAAAGGTTCACAGATTTCACTTCAAGCATCAGCTAAGTGACAAGTATCAGTTTCTGGAAAAGAAAGTCAAAGCTTTCAGTTTCTGTGTAACCCAGGCAGGGACCCAAAGCAGTGACAGAACAGCAAGAACCACGTTATCTCTCCAATTAAATCATCAACAACAAAAACTCTGAGCAAGTACCTAGAAAGATGTATCACCAGCACTAATATACTCCTGCCTCTACAAAGGCTCAAACCCTGTTGATAAAGCTTATTAAGTGCCTATAAATTATTCTTACAGGAGCAAGAACAGAGTTTGTTTTCACTGAGGAAATGTGAGCCATGAGTTTAAGCAAGCTCTAGAGTACAAGAGGGCATGCATGTGATTTAATGGGGTTAACCAAGCCGTGAATTCAAAATGCTGCTAACTCAGAGGGGGTCACATGCCCTCTAAGAACAACACTGACATGAACTGGTGCCTCAAAGGAGGTTTCATTTTTAGAATCACATGAAGTGGAGTTTTAGACTTTCAGGAAACTGTCACTTTTAGACTCACAGGAAACTGACAAGTCACATACTTCCGAGTGTTAAACACACGTTTACAGGGGTAAGAACAGCACTGGTATCTAACACCCAGCAAAGCCCCCAGCATAAAAAAGGGTATGACCTGATAAAATGCATCCAGAGGAGTCCACAAACATGCTCCAAGGGAGCACCTCTCCTATGGAGACAGGCTGAGAGAGCTGGGCTTGTTCAGCCTGAAGCAGAGAAGGATCCAGGGAGACCTTAGAGCAGCTTCCAGTGCCTAAAGGGGCTGACAAGAAAGTCGGAGAGGAGCTTTTTACAATGGCAGGTAGGGACAGGACAAGGAGGAATGGCTTTAAACTGACAGAGGGGAGATTGAGATGAGATGTGAGGGAGAAGTTCTTCCCTGTGAGGGTGGTGAGGCCCTGGCACAGGCTGCCCAGAGAAGCTGTGGCTGCCCCATCCCTGGCAGTGTTCAAGACCAGGTTGGATGGGGCTTGGAACAGCCTGATCTGGTGGAAGGTGTCCCTGCCCATGGCAGGGGGCTGGAACTGGATGGGCTTTATGGTCTCTTCCAACCCAAACCATTCTGGGATTCCATGATTCTATGATATGAACATTGGATTCAATGATCTTAAAGAGTCTTTTCCAGCCTAAGTGATTCTATGATGATTTTCAAGACATCCATAACCAGAGATGTTGTGATACAGCACAGAATAAAAACAGATGAAAGTTGTTGGTCCTAAATAAAAAAGAAATAACTGTCTGTTTATACATATGAACACAGATTTCAGTAGCTATGCACTGGGAGACAGGTAATGAAGTTTAGTATTTAAAATTAATACTAAAATAAAGGAGTAACTAATCTCTCTTAATAACCCATTTTTCCTCTTGTTGCTGAAACACTGCATAAAACCAGTATTAAACTAAAACCCAGTGTTAAGCTAAAATGCTGGCAAGAGCACAAAGTAGAGATCTCCAAAAACTGGCAGCTAAAAACCAAACTTTCTCTTCCAAGAATGCAGCCTACAAAACAGACAGAATCATGGCACGATCCAGGCCAACTGTAAGCTCATGTCCTGCTGAAAGCCATGACAGCAGATTTCCCAAACAAGATGCCAGCCTCAGCATCTTCTACCTCGAGACAGCCACTCCATGAAGGCAGCTTGGCAAAGCACCTGCT
Source organism: Agapornis roseicollis (assembly GCA_002631895.1). Classification (NCBI taxonomy): domain Eukaryota; kingdom Metazoa; phylum Chordata; class Aves; order Psittaciformes; family Psittacidae; genus Agapornis; species Agapornis roseicollis. The sequence goes on from NDXB01019555.1 coordinate 50,796, forward strand.
CCTGCACATAGAGCCGAAACATGCAAGAAAAATGCAACACACTCAAGGGGAAATAAACAAAGGTTGAAATGCTTCAAATCCCAGAGAAAACCTTGCACGAGAAAGTGAGCTGGATTAAGAAATGGATGATCTTCATAGAATCATATCACAGAATCACAGATGGGTTTGGGTTGTAAGGGACCTTAAAGCTTACAACCCCCCTGCCATGGGCAGAGACACCTTCCACTAGACCAGGATGCTCCAAGCCCCATCCAACCTTGCCTTCAACATTCCCATGGGGCATCTTGCTGCTCTAAAGCCACTTGGTGTGGGGGAAATGGCTAAAATTTGAGCAGCTTAATGGTGGCAAGTGAGAAATCAAAATATTAGAAGATAGAAAACAGTTAAGAAGCTACAAAATAGAAAACACTGCATGAATCAAACTGGCTTAAAATATGTAAGAATGAAGTAGAGATGACATTACTGGTAACGTATTGGTAATGTATCTTCTACAGTCTTGGTCATCTACACGAACACTTTAATGTCTCCTGGTCAGAAAAGTAATCATTCTCACAGTGGGAAGAGCAGTATTCCCTATCCGCAGTGGCACTTCAGTTGTGCTTTTCTCTCCTGAATTACCGTTCTGCCTTTCACCAAAACACACCCCACCTTGTCACAGGTGCTCTCATGCAGGTTAACCTCACTAAAGGAGGCAGCTGGCTTGGGTCATGGATCCTGTTCCCATTTCCAACCTCTTCCTTTGCCCCAGATCAAAAATCCATATAAATAGATTTCCAGAATTAGTGAACGCGCTGCTGTTCGCTCGATGCCAAATTCCTCCCACGCTGGGTTTGAAGTTACATAAAATCCCAGTGCTAGAAGCCTGAGGAAGGAGCTGGCATGCAGGAGGCTCGGCACAACAAGAGCGTATGCGAGCTGGGGATCCATCCAAACACACAACTGGAGGTTTTCCAGCAGGTTTCCAGCCCCAGAGCAATCCCACTTGTTTCCCTCCGGCTGCACCTTGCTATCTGCAGGTGCACAAAAGGAAGACTGTTATTAAAATTAGCACTGGATTTATACGCTCAGTGGCTCATTTCCATAAATGTCAGGAGAAAGGGGTTGTTAAAACATAAAATAAAACTTAAAAGCAAAACTGAAGACCTTACAAATGGATAATAAATTAAACTAGAAGAAAACGCCCAAAGCAGGAAGCTGCACCGTCCTCCTTTTGAGGCATCTTCCTTAATCTGCCCCTATATAAAACTTAAAGAACAATTCTGTCCATCTGCCAGTCACATCTGATTAACTAGTGATGAATATTGATCAGGTGAGAGCAAGATGTCCTTGCACACACCCCACAAATGCACAACTGCACCCAACAGCAACCATGGCAGCAAGTAAACCCCATGTCATACAGAGGAGTCTGTATTTGCAGGGAAGGCTTTTTTAAGGCTACAGACCCACATTTTTACCGTAATTCACTATATTTAAAATTAAACAGCTTTCCTATGCTTATGGAAACATCCCAGTTTTGCCACAGGCATGTTAATAAAAAAATAAGGTTGTATTTTAACTCTGAGGCTCTGCAGCTCCAGCATTTTGTAGATGCTTGAACAGCTTGACATGAATGAGACTTCATGCCATAATCTGAACTACAGGCAGGGCTTTGCTTATGCTAAAGAAGCAAACAAAAACCAAACATGCCCTCAGGTTCCAGAAGTCTAAATGACAAAACAGTGCTCTGCATTCAAACAAAACTTGAAGAGCCTCATCTCCCACGTGTGCTCTTTTCATTTTATCCTCTTCTTCATAAGAGAGAAGAATCTGGAAGCCTAAAGCCACCAGATCTAAACATCTGCAAGACTAAACCCTGCCAGCTTAAAAAGCCTTATCCCAGCAGGCATTCAGCTCACCTTGCTTTAAGCCAACAATGGGGTATTGTGCCAGCATTAGCACAGGTCCATATGAAAGCCTACCTTAATCAGCAATTACCTTTCTTTCTGAAGGAGAGAAAGTGCAAAACATCAGCACTCATCAGAAGAAAATTCCAACCTCCAGACTGTTTTGCTTAGGCCAGAAACCCTACCGGTGTGAGGATGAGGATGGAATGCCAGAGCTGCTCATGGATCCATCCCCACCTTCATCCACAGCACCAGGGCTAAGCAAACCAGAAGGCAACACAACAAATTAACACCTCAGGTGGAAATTCATGGTTCCAACAAGATCCTAAATATCCAGGCAGATTTCACTGCTGCCCAGCTTGTGATGAACGGCTGGCTGCACCTCTGGGATTCTGCAGATGAAGTTCACTCCCTGCTGCTCTCCTTCAGTTCCTGCCACCCTCAAAACCAAAACAACTTGATAAAATACTCACAAGGCTGAAGCACTATCTCGCACTTAGGTTTATTAGTCTCTAATGTGGCTGGCTAGAGATAAAAAGTAAGGAGGAACATTCTGCGGGCCCTGTGATTAACTGAAACACAGTGCTAATTGCTGTGAACTCTTCTGTACAGAACCCTGAGCTTTCAATATCCAAATGGGTCCCTCCTTCCAAAAATACCACATCACAACTGGATAATGTACAACCAGAAAAAAAAGCAGGGAAGTCAATAAACAATCCTGTTCCTCCCCACAAAAAAAACATGGACAGAGGAAAGGCTAAAGCACATCCAGGAGGGGAGAAAAAAAATCACCAACAGTATCAAACATCTTATTTAAACAGAAGTGTGAAACCAAGCCAAGCTCACCAGAAAATGAGGTCAAGGTAGCTGTAAGCATATACCTGTCCCTGCAGCACATCCCGCAGATCCAGCTCTCCCATCCCCTGTGCTTTCCTAAATCAGCATTTTCTGCCTTATACATTTTCTCTGGGTTTGGAGTCATTAAGTTTGGAGCAGGGGAAGAGAAACCATTTCTCCTGCACTGAAACAGGAAAGAACAGAGAGACCTGAACATGCCAGGAAAACAAGCAGTTGTATATACCCAAACCAAGTACTTCTTCTTTCATCATAAAGATAAGGGCTGAGTGACATCCTGCATAGCCACAGGTATGCCAGAAAGGGACTTTTCCTTTAATACAGGTGACTGCTGGAGTCACCTGCAATCACCAGTGAATGCTCCCTCCCAGTACACCCCCTGAAATGAACTTTATCAAACAAGACAAAACCCCAGCCACGAGCCATTTCAACAGCAGGTATGAAGACGATTCAGAAACTAAAGTGCTGTAGCTTCCACTCCAGGCTAGCCCGGGGTCCCGTTTCTCATCTGGCTGGAGGAGAGCCACTGAGAACGGATTCAAGAGGCATTACGACACAATATGGAAAACCTAGAGCACTATAAACATCTACTACAAGCATTTGCATTCTTTCTCCACAGCTGGGGAAAATATAAGCTAATAAAAGAAAAGAAATGGCATGAGATAATGCCTGTTCTTTGCCAGTTGGCAGCACCAGTGAAGGGACTCGTGCCCAAACTGTGGATTAAGCCTTGGGTTTGGTAGAGCCCATGCAGACCCTTCCCCAGGAAGATTCACCCCACAGCAACCAAACCCTAAAGAGAAGGGGAAGAATTAAAAGGGGAAAAGGATGATTTCTGAAAACCATTTGCCTTTGCTGCTCCTGTTTTTGAGAAGGTGGGTCAGGGAAGAGACACTGGCAGAAGCATGCAAACAGCCACAAACTCAGGTTTTGGGGTTCATTTTTTATATCTACTGTCTAAAGCTTCATATACCAATTATTTAGTTATTTGTGTGTTAATAGTATCAGTCTTTTAGAGAAGCTAAGATCTCCTACCGCAGGAAAAAGACTCAGTTAAGAAGAAAATTACCCAGTGTCTCCAGTCTTCTGCTCCAATAAGGTATTGCAGGACCCTGATCCTTCCCAGGAATTTCAAACTCACCATCACACACACAACTCCTGCACTTCCCTTTCTGCTCAGTGCCAGGGCATGTCTAAAGAAGAAGTCAAGTTGGAAACGATTATAGCAATCCTCATAAGCAATGCTGTTCCCATGGCAGCCAGGCAAGGAGTTTACTGACCAGAGCACTGACATGGCAAGGAAAATGAGAACAGGATGGAGGAGGAAATGAAAGAGCAATGGAGCCAAAAGAAGAGGGCATATATCCACACTAACTTAAAACCAATTTCTGGCTTGGTACTGTGGGATCATCAGTCCTTGGAAAGCTTCCTCCTCCTCTGGGAGCAGGGAAGGAGAAATTTCATCAGCAGCTTTTAGAGTTAGCATCTTCCCATCAACAAAGTTTAAATGGGATCACTTTCCAGGAAACCCCTGTCTCAAAAGGCAACAAAAGGAAACATTTCATACATATAAGCTAACCTTAAACTGCATCTCCCCTACCTGATGCAGTTAACTCCTAAAACATGTACACATCCCTGAGCTGTCAGTCCTGCAGTTGCCCCAGGGGATGGATGAGGCTGGATCTAACACAAAGGCATTTTATCACCTCCAGCTTATCACCTTCAGCAGCCAAGCACGGGAAGACACACTGTGGTTTGACATTGCAGGGTGGTTTCACATCAAAGTCTCTGCACAGAGTACTGCCAAGAACACACTGGAGATGCACAAGAAAACTCCAAAACCACGTTAAAACCAACAGTCCACAGCAGGTTTCTAAACTGGTGCAGGGCACTCACAGCATCCAATCTAAAACCTTATTCCTACAGCAGGGGTTACACCAGGCTTAAAAGCTTGAGGTCAGTTTCTAGCTCTGCAACAGCCTGTGTGTGACCCTGAACAAGTCACTGAGGTGGTTACCCCCACTCCCATACTTTTTTATTTGTCCCCTTCACCCCACATTTATTTATTTCCAGGATCTTCAGGCCACAGACACTTTCAGACACCTATGGCACAGTGCTTGCAACACCAAGGCTGTGACACTGGTTTAAGCACAGGCCCCACCATGGCACAACCATAAAACAAAGCATTTCTCCTACCAGCGCAAAACCACTCTTAGGACCAAACTTGTGTCACACACCCCAGCTACCCCCATTACACAGTTCCAGGGATACCAACCTTGCACATCTGAATTGCTCAACACTACAAGAAGCAGCAAAAAACTTCTAATATTCTGCTGCAGACAGTAAACACCCTCCAAGTTCATTAACAAAAGGAGAGAAAGCAAGTGCCAGCCTTCTGCAAAGCTCTCTCTCATACGGGGCATCTGCAGTAGGGACAGTTGCATCCGACTTGACTGCCACAGCACAGCAATCACAGGCTATACTCCAGAAACATTTCTAGGCTTGAGGGAAAGGAATTAATAGAATTAGGGAGAAAAAAAAACAATGTTTCTTAATTCTGCTGTAACTGCCATCCCATGCAGTCAGCAGGCTGCAAAGAGAAACTTCAGCACATGCTGAACTAAACTAATTAGGTTAAAAGATGTTTAATACCAGGAAAACGATTTCAGTATTTAAATCCCGATGAAAAGCAAGTGGCTACACCCAGCTTCCAGGAAATACCAGCTCAAGATATATGAACGCTTCTCTCTGCAGCAAGAGGGGAAGCAGAAGGAGGTGAGGAACCTGAAAGCATTTAAAATAAAAGCAAGAATAAAATAATCAGAAATATCTAAGTTGACTTACAACCATTATGAACAGCGACCAGCACAGGACTTCATTCTTGGCAGAGAAATCAGCAACTCAGGCCACCACATCTGCTGGACAAGCAGAGACTTTGAGGCTTCATCTGACCAGAGCGATGGCTCTGGGTAATGAGGTCTGTGTGCTAAAAAGGGGAAGGACTGACCTCACTGAGCAGAAAGCCCTCCCCAGGAAGGCAGGCACAAGGCAGGATGGGTCCTTCCCACTCGCCAGGGCTGAAAAGGACCCCCTGGGCAGACCCAAGCTATGCCGCACCTTCTGCTCCATTTACAACTGGGTAAAACAAAGACTTGTAACTCTCCTTCACCTCCCTGGGCTATCAGCAGGAAGAGATCTGCAGGAATCACCACCCTGCTTCATCTGCTGGGTTTTCCTTTCGTGGGTGAGCAAATTCCTAACCTGATCTTATCAAGGCATCCCCACGTCTGCATGACAAATACCTGCCCTGGCACTGCAGGTCATCTTCTGTCTCTTAAAATGCCTTGAAAATAAGGATTTCTGTTTCAGACTGCAGGCTGGGGTCCGTGAAGTCTACCTGCTTCATGAGCAGGCTGACCACAGCAGTGGTCCCGCTGACAGGAGATGGGGAGGTCTCCCTGGACCCAAAGAGGCTGGTGTCACTGGGTGAGGGGGAAACGTCTGTGCTGCCCATGGAGCTGGATGTGCCCAGTGTGGAGATGACAGTCAACACTGTGACAGAAGCTTCACAGAGGCAAAACCATTCAATTTTAATGACTTTTTCACCTTCAGCCCACTTAGTGAGGTCACCTTATAACTCATAGACATACATACAACACCAAACACTCTCATAATTCACCATATCGAAGTCAGCACTCACAAAACACCCCATCCTCACCCCAAACTCCCCCCATGTTTCAAAAGAAGGTACTTTCCAATAATTAGGCATCACTAAATTCAGACTTTAAAGGGTCAAAACAGCACCACGCACCCCAAAAATCAGCTCAGAGCCATAAATGAAATGCCACAATGCCCCAGCCAAGCTTAAGGTTGCTGTTTTAATATAAAATCCTGAAGGTATTTATTTCTTATGCAATTATAGATGAAGTTGAATTGTCTATTATAAACCTGCTGGGCAGGTTAAGTCGGCAGTGGGAGACATCTTGGGAGCTGCTCTCAATTCAGTAAAACAAAATCAGCCCAAGCTTGCTGCAACACCAACTCCTGGAGAACCGAGTGCTTTAAATCAAACTATTTTAGTGAGATTAAACCCAGCCTAACATGGCAAGAAGAAATGAGACCTAAGGAGTGAAAACCTGCACCCTGCTATGGCTCTGCAGCATCACGGCCAGTTGCTGTGGCAATGCTGAACACAAGGTGATGCCAGGAAGGGAAATTAGTGTAAATAAATTCAACCCCCTTCATCCCTCTTTACACCAGAAATTTGCAATAAAAGTGCAAGTTGGGAACCAGCTGTGCAAGAAAAATCCAAGTACCAGACTCCAGAGTTTTTTCTGTTGGGTATCTATGTAGAATAAACTCATGTTTGATGTTTTGTAGCATCGAACTTTGTAGCAGAAGGCTGAAAAATGTTAATAATAATTGTTTTCTGCTAACCCACAATGACACACTTCTAATGTGTAGCTGCAAACCTCCACTGATGCATTTCAAATAAGAAGGTAATAATGCAGCTTCAATGTGATACTGCGGAAACTCCAAAACCCAAGTGACGATGGGTAAAGCCACATTTGAGCCTGAAAATGGTGCTTCACACTGAACATTGCTCCAGCTCCAACTCCCGCCCCACACCTGGCCTGACCCCTCAACCTCCCACATTGATCACCTGGGTTAAATTTTGACTCCTGGCCTGCATTTGTCTTGAATCGCAGGTCGTATCACCCATCCAGGATGGATTCTAAGGGCAGAAGCTCACTGCAGAGGGACAGTTGAAGGAATGGAGCATTACGGAAGTTTAATCAGGAAAAAAGTCAAGAAAAAAAACCCAAACACAATCATTTTCCGCCTCTGGAGTGCAGCATTCCAGCTCCTAATCACTTCCCATAGCACCAAGGAAGCCGCACCAAAGCAGCCTGCACGGCTCCACCTGCACAGCACAGCTCGGCTCATTAATAAATCTGAATCACCCAAATAATCAAATGCAGCCAGTGTATTGATTGTGACTAAGGGCACATACATATGTCAAACATTAACTTTTCTTCATGTTTCTGTTTCTATTAAAAATAGGTGTTTATAAGTCCTCTCTCCCTATCTAAATATACACGCAAACAAATTATATTTAGAATTACGTCAACAGCTCTCTCCTGCAGGACGTCGAAGGCAGGCTGTCACCTACCCACTTGAAGCCCACTTTCAGACATTGCAAGGGAAATATTAAATTACTGAGGGAAAATGAGAAACAATTACACCCAGGGAACCATTGGAAAGCTTTTAAAAACCAGAGATTTCCCTGTCTCTTTTCCCTGTGATCACCAGACTGTAGTATTTAGGAGAGCTGAGTTCATACATTAGCTGCTCTTGCTGGAGTATGTAATTACCTGAGCATGTGTCTGGTGACTAAAGGTACATGGAAGGACTCGGAGCTCAAAATACATTCCCTGGGTAGCCTAAAGGTGCTAAATTCCCTCATTTTTGAGAAACCCAACTAATCGAGCGCGCCTTCCCACTGAGGCATCCCAAGGCTTCCACTTTCTCTGTCCCGTTCATGCGCCATCATTCCATCTTTAACTACTAAACTATAGAGAAGCACTGCCCATATGCAGACCTAAGAAGTTGAAAATCAGAGGAGAAAAGTATTCCCAGCAGGCTCACACCCAGCCAGCTCCTGGATAAACACACCATTTTCCTACTTACAGGCATTTTGGTTGGCAGAAACCACAGGGACCTCAACTTCCCAAAGCCAAAGTGTAGAGTTTAGTTTTCCTCACTTTTTTAATTTCCTCTGAAGCTACACACTGCAGATCTACCCTGCTTTTGCTCTACACTGACTTTCTGGACCACAAGCAGATGGAAAAGGTGCAATGACAGAGCAATGGGTAGAAGCTGCAAAAGAAACCAGGGCAGAAGGACAAGCTTCAAAACACAATAGTGGTGGTAAGACCCAGTGTTGAGTACCAAAACCAAGGAGAAGGCAACTTCACTAAGAGCAAATCCACAGACCTCAGGCTTCGTTTTTAAGAGTACCGGTACTAAAAATGTGCTGTAGATGAAGCAGGAAAAAGGCAACAGAAGAGTGGAAGGGGCAGCTCTGCATGGCATCCACATCTCCTTCCTGGAGATACCCAACAACCTCACTGAATTCAGTTCCACTGCAAGCAATCCGCCACAGTTCAGGTCCAGCTGGGAACGCTCTTAAGATGGCATCAAAAATAATAAAGCCAAATGAGAAACCTGTTTGATAACTTACTGGCTGGTCAGGCGAGCAGGTGAAGTCTCCTCCTGTGACCAAGACAAATTTAGATGTACAAAGAGAATTTTCTTCAAATAAACTGACTTTTCAGAGCCATTAAGGCTTAAGCACAGAGCTGAGAAACCCTCAGGTATGCTCAGGCAGACAGTGCCAAGTCTCTCACTTACTACTCTTCATTTAGCATCTCATGGGACCATCATCAGTCTCCTTAGTAAAGGGGAGGACTGTTCAAAGGGAAATGCAGGTGTAAAACAGAGCCTTCAAGCCTTTCCCTTCCATTAGCATCTCCCCAGTGAATGAGAACATACTTGAGGACCTGGATTTGGGTATTTAACCACAGCACACTTGCCAGGAGCTTCCACCTTGTGCCAAGGGCACCAGCATTACCCATTTCTTCCCTAGAGAAAGGCAGAAAAAGCAGATGTTGATGGGAAACAAAAAAGAATCAAGTCCCAAAGAGACATGAACATGGAGCAGCCTGTGAGTCTCTCCGGTTTAAACACACATTTAAATAAACCCTGTGGGAACAGCCACAACCAAAAACCTTAAGTTTTAAACTGCTGAATCCCTATCAAGTCACATTAACAAAAATCAACAGGGTGCTCAAACACACTATCAACAAGTCCCAACCCCATCAAACCAATCACGCGCACCAACAAGCCCCACCTGCTGTCACCAGCCTGCATGGATGCAGGATAGCCATCTGACCCCAAAATGGAGCTAAATTCAAGTTGGAACGTCTCCCTGCAGCACAATGAAGCAGCAGCAGGTAAATACATTTCAGCCATCGTGAACGTAAAGGAACCTGCTGCAGCACCTTTAGTCTCCATCGCAGGGTGCAGACATGAGCTAAACAAATCCTCAGACTCTCCAAGCGATCCATCTAACCCTGTGCAACAACCCGATCGATGTCTCAGTTGTCTGAGAAGGTGCTCTGCCCTTGAACAGTGCAGCCAGGGATGAGGTTGGTGTCTTCTTGAAGGAAGCACTCACTTACCGCAGGTTTGCCTGTATTGGCAGTACCAGCACAGCTCCAATAACAGCACAAACAGATGAAGTTTCCTCTCCTCACAGCCACGATGCCATACAAACATCCATTAAGTAGGTCCAGGTCAGCACCAAGCAGCTCCATGGAGAAGCTACAGACCTCTCATGGAACTTGGTGGCTCTGAGCTTGTTGGCTCAGGCTGGCTCAAATTTGACCAGCCCAGAGGCAAGGAAAGCTGGTTCCGCTGGATGCTGAAGTTTACAAGAACCTGAGCACTGCCTGATGAATGGGACGTGGAGACTGACCAGGTAAAACCAAGATAGAGACTCTTTGATAATAGGAAAACTCCAGTAAACGCCATCAGCACATATTCAAGTCGCCTGCTGTTCAGCTCCTGGCTCAATATCCCACCTCCTGCAGCCAGTGTGAAGCTCCAACTCAGCAACAACGATGCCCCATCACTGGCAGCGTTCAAGGTCAGGTTCAACAGCGCTTGGAGCAAGCCATCAGATGTCCCTGTCCAGGGTTTGGACTGGACAACCTTTAGAGGTCCTGTCCAACCCAAACCACGCTATGAATGATTCCCATGAAAGATAAGCCTCAAGATTTACTGGGCTCTGCCTGCATCGTGGTGTTCTGACCAACGCTCTCCAAGCCCCCCACATCTTGCAGCAGCTACGAGCTATAGAAAGCAACTCTTCCAAAAACCAAATTGTGCACATCCCTTTTTCTCACACCCCCACAGTGGGTACGGGACCAGGGAATACCACCAGCAGCAGCAAACGTCTTGCAGCCATCATGGGTTTGTTTTCAGTTGTGCTCCCCACTGCACTTTGGAAATACTCAGCTGTTTCCTGGGGACATGCTGTGTGGTGCACACCTCGTATCGCAACATTCAAGAGCAAGGACGGAGATGATGAACTTTGAAGCACTCACACCTCTGAAGAAAACCATCACTACAGCAAGTATTGCTTCTCTCAAGCTAAAAGCACACACATTGGGTAAAGCCCATCCTAAATAAGACACACATTAACAAAGCGGTGAATGTGACTCAAGACATAGCGAAATGCTGGGCTTCCAGCTGGACACTGGGACTCAAGGCTCCTACATCCATGTGAGCACCTCCTGACAGCTTCCAAAGCACCAGACCCATCCCGTCCCATCTCCCCCACACCCCCCTCCCCCCCCAAAAAAAATCACAAACAAAGCCAAAACACAAGAAATTAGTCTTTCTTTTACAAAGTCTCTAGAGAAACCACTCTGGCTTCTTGCAAGAGCCCAGGGTTGCAACACTCAAGACTGTTTTAGCAGCAGCGCGATATACCCCAAACATTAACTGCTCAGCTCGGCCTGATGCCTGCTTTGACACTGAATGCCACAGGTCACTGGTGACAGGGTCCTCATGCTCCCAAGGTGAAATACCTAAATTAGGCTAAAATTTGTTGGGTGGCAGTAGAGCCATTTGAACCCAGAGGGCCACCCAGGATGGAACCTCACTCCCTGACAGGGTTAAGCTCACATGAATCAGGTGTAGGGTCTCCCATGCTGGGAGAGAAGCAGAAGCCAAGTCTAGCAAAACACAACCTGGATTAAAACTTAAGTCCTCCACCTCTCAGTAATTTCATGAGGCTCAGCAGCAGGCAACGTTTTCAGCTGGAACAGCTGCTCCAGGTGGGCACAGACAGAACCCAAAGCACTCGCTCACAAAGGTTTGCTCTCTCGTCCTTACTCAGAACACACGACTTTTAGATCTGCTTCCAATCCAGCCCCTGCAAAGAGGTGTGCAACACACCAGGTGTCTGCCTCCTTCCACCCCGGAGCCGGCCACGGACCGGGGATGCCATTAGCACAAAGTTTACGAAGCACTCAAATTCTTCACCGGGGAAGTCTACAAACGTAAAAACAGCATTCAGAAACAACAAGGAAAGGGAGGGGTGGGGAAAGAAACCACACCACTGCCAGCGGGTGCTGAATGGCTTGTTCGGAAGGAGCGATAAAGCTAGTAGTCGTGGCGTGATGCCGGGGGGAGGTTAGGGAAAATCCCCAGCAGAGAGGAGAACCGGAGTTCACCAGCCATTAGGCTGCTTTCCCCCCTTGTGCCTGGCTCCTTCCTCCTGTCAGAAAATGGGGTCAGAACTGGGGCCGGGCGGGAGCTGTCGGAGAAGGATTCAAAGGGCAAAATAAACACAGGACTCAGTGACTCCTGCACGCCGGGAAGAAAATTAATAACAATAGGAATAACAATAATAATAATAATAAAGGTGCTGAAAACTGCCCTCCCCCCTCCTCCCCTCCGGAGAGGCCGGGACACGTCCACACTCACCACCCGGCTTTCCTCCGCGGCCGGGAGGCAACGCGTAACCCCGCCGGGCCTACAGCCCGGGCCTCGGCGCCCCCCGGGCAGGGGAGCGAGAGCAGGGCAAGAGCGCACCCCGCCACCCCCGGCCCCGGCCGCGCCCGCTGCTCCGCTCCTTCGCCCGGCCCCCCTCCCCCCCCCGCGCCAACCCGCCCGGCCTCCGCCCGCCGGCGCCCGGCCGCGCCGCTCACGCAAGGCCGGGGATGCACGGCCTACCCCGGCGGCCCGCCCGCCCGCCGCGCACTGCGGAGAGAGGGAAAGGGCAGCGGCGGCGGTGCCGCGGCCCTCCCCGGCCCCGGCGGCTCCCAGCGGGGCCGGCCGGCCTGGCTCGGCGCGACTCGACGCTGCTCGTCCCGGCCCGTCCGGGCCCGCAGGCCTCAGGCCGTGGCGGCGCGAGGAGGGGTAGTGGCGGCCGCCGGCACGGCCCGCGCTTACTCCGGGGTAGGGTGCTCCGGGTCGTAGAAGTCCCCCATGGTCGGGCGGCCGCTGCCGGGGGCAGGCACGGCCCCTCGGGCGGGCCGGGCCGGGCCGGGCCGCGCCGCGGGGAGGCCCCTCTCTGCCCTCCGAGCCCGGCGGGGGCTCGGCTCCGCCGCCGCCGCCGCCGCCTCACATCCTCCGCTGGGCCCCGCGCTGCAGCGGCCGCCGGCGGGGCCCCGCCATCCGCGCCGTGCCCTGCCCTGCCCTGCCCGCCGCCCGCCGCCGAGTCCGCCCCGGCCGCCCGGCTCCTCCCCGCCGCGCCGCCGCGCCGCCGCTCCCTGCCCGCCGCTCCGCTCCTCGCCGCTTCGCTCCCCCCGGCGCAGGCACGGGCCGGGACCAGGCGCGGGGTCGCCGGGATCTTCCCCCGGGATCTTTCCCCGGCATCACCAGGGCCACACCACACACCGGGATAAGCGCGGGATCGCCGAGTTCTCCCAGGATCACCAGGACCGCACCGGGATCATCCGCGGCACCACCGGGATCTCTTTGGGATCATGCCGGGATCTCCCTCAGGATCCCAGGACTGCACTGGGATCAGCTGCAGGATCATTGAGATCTCCTCAGGATCACCGGGACTGCACTGGGATCAGATATGGGATCAATGAGATCAATTCAGGATTACCAGGACTACACCAGGGTCAGCTGCAGCACCACTGGGATCTCCTTGGGATCATACCAAGATCACCTCTGGAATCACCATGACCACACTGGGATTAGCCACATTCTCACCAAGATCTCCCTGGGGTCACTGGGACCACACTGGGATTAGCCATGAGATCACTGAAATCTCCCTGGGATCACCAGGACTACACTGGGATCAGCCACAGGATCAATGAGGTCTCCCTAGGATCACTGGGACCATACTAGAGTCTCACTGGCATCACTGGGTAGGATCACCAGCATCCTGGATCATCCATGGCACATGAGGATCACCCCCATGACACAGGCACCACAGGAACCTGGAATCACTAGCACCAGTGAGATGTCCCATAGCAGCAACCAGGCAGCCCCAGGATCACACCTAGAACAGCCCCAGTAACACACCAACACACCAGCACTTTATTTCACCAACTTCCCAAACCCTGGAGATCTCAGCGAGACAGTGCCAGAGTACCCCAGGATACCTGCCTGCTTTCGGGGTGTGAGGACCTTCCCGCTCACACAGGAGCCTCCAGACTGCACTTGCAGCAGCCAATATTGACATTTCTTCCTCTTTTTTCCCCAGATTTGGGACCATGGTGTGGGCAGCAGTGGCACAGGGACCCACAGGGACAGGAGGAGCATCCGTGTGGAAGCACGACAGGGAAGCAGAGGAGGGGTGGATGGGGCTCAGTTTGTGTGGAAGAGTTTTCTTGGGAAGTTCAGGCTGGGTTGAATTTCCAGAAGCTTGATAAGGCTTTGGAAACTGGTAATTACATGAGAAGGGGATTTCTAGGCTGTTACCCACAGCACTCCTGGGGAGCAGGTGCCATTGCTGTAACTGGAGTGAGCTGCAACAAATTAAATCAAACAGCTTGGACTAATTAATTTCCCAGAGTTGCATGTAAATGTGGAGGCAGCATGTGGAAAACCTTTGACCTGGGATGTGTGAATCCAGGGATGCTCCTGCTGTGGCTGGTGCCAGGTCTAGCAGCAGGGGCTCTTTGTCCTCTGTCCCATTGCTCAGTGGGGCCCAGCCAGCATCACCCAGTCACTCCAAGCCTCATGCCAGTGGCTTTTCCAGTAATCCTGGTGATTTGCCAGGCTTTGGGCAGGACTTTGCTAACAGCTACAGAACACCCACAGGTGCTGCATTTGGGGGTCTTCATCTTTATTCTCCAAGCTCCCCAAGTAATTCTGAAGCTCTCGGGATTCCACAGTCTCCCAGAAGGATAAAGAAACGACTCCTGCCTGCAGCAGTTCCGAATGCAGACCAGACACTGCTCATCAGCTGCAGTGGTGAAGGGCCACCCGAAACACATGGTAGACACAAAAATCATGGCTGACTCTTTTATTCCTTAAAATGGCAAGAAGTGGAATATCCAAGGAGAAGCTGGACCCTGGAGCTCCTTTAGGCCAAGCCTGCAGCTGGCATAGCATATACATGTGTATATATGAGCCCACATCCATGTATCACTCCTCAGAGCCTGTGGTATGGGCATAGAGGGGAGTGACAGAGGAGCTGACACTAATGGCTGCCTGTTGGCGGCAGTAGGAGAAGATGGGATTCTTTTGGCTGGATATTTGGTACACAAACTCCCCTGGCATGTGCCGAGCTGGAAGCAGCCTCCCAACTCTTCTGAGAAAGAGGAGGATTTCCAGCAGGCCTTCAGCACGCTCTGCTTCATGGGCAAAGATACCAGTAGCCCGGCTAAGCAGCACAGTATCCCCTGGAGCTTTCCAGTTGCTGGGCACCATGATCTCACCCTGAATCTGAATCACCTTCCTGGGAAGTGGTGGGCAAACAATGCCCTAGTCCTGCTGCACTGGGGTGGGGAGGGTGTCATAAACAAGTGTTGCTATTTGAACCCCTGGCTTCCTGTCTGTCTAAGCAGTGGGTTTGATTACCAATAACTGTCAGTCTAGCTGCACAAAAGTTAGGTGGTGGGAGTTTTCCTACTGTTTATTGATAAATCTATTTGGATACGAACATGAGGCACCTTCTGAGCTGGTGTTGCTTATGGGTTCCAGGCTCAGCCCAAATCTGCTATGTGATGTTTAGAAATCACTTGGTTTTATTCTTCCCAGCAGCTGGGATGAGCCCTGGTTTCTTGTGCATTTGCTGTAGGGATGACATGGTTTTGCTGTACGCGTGCTGGCAACAGGAAAGAAAAAAGGATCAGTAATGTGAGCTCAGTTTTCAGAGCAGAATTCCCACCTGTAAAAGACACATTCCTGGGAAAAAAAAAAAAAAAATTTTGGTGGTATGAATTACAAACTAGTGTACCTAATCAGAAAAAAGAAAATTGGAAAATCATATGCAAATAATAGGAATGATGCAAGACTCTTAACAGGCGCCATGTTTCACAATGTCAAGTAGACGTTTCTTTTTGTGATGAAANAAAAAACAAAAAAAAAACAAACAAACCAAACAAACCCCAAACCACTTTCCCAGTCTTCCCAAATGGTGATGGAAAAAGCTGCCCCGTCACACCAGCATCACCCTACCAGGGCAGATCCCAGCAGGCTCAAAGGAGGGCACAAGAAACCCTGGGAGATGCTCCTCATGAGCACTGAAGAGCTGGTTTTGAGACGTGTTCCTTAAAATCCCCTACTGATGGTGATGTGCAGCCCTGTTACTGTCCTGATCTTTTCGAAGCTCAAGGCCTCAGTGGTATCTCATGGTGAGCCCTGAAAGAACTCCAAGTGAGAGGTGCTGAAACTGGGTTTTAGCATAAGAGCAGCATGGGATGGGGCCTTAACATCAGCCAAAGAACACTTCAAGGAGCTTAGTTACAGAACCAAACTAGCATCTTTCTACAGGCTACAGACAAAACGACATCCATTCTGGAGGAGTCCTACACCCCACCTAGCAGTGAGGTGCAGAATTGCTCCCCAAACACACATTGGCAGGGGTCCATGGAACTGCTCCCCCCCCCCCCCCCCCCCCCCCCCCCCC
>NDXB01019555.1:67275-79369 GCA_002631895.1 Agapornis roseicollis
CCCCCCCCCCGAGGTTACCTTTTGATCAGTCCTCATTTTCGCCTTATAGAAGGGGACTGAAGCTGGGCAGGCCGGAAGCATTGCTGTCTGCATCTGCTCAAACCTCTCCTGAACGTCTTTCTCCTGCCACCAGACAGACAGACCATGTGAAAAACAAACATCTGGAGGCACAGGGTCAACGAATCCCAAGTGCCTCATTGAATGCCAATACACCAGTATCTCCGAAGCCTTGGAAGTGAGAGGTCCGCTCTTCCTATGACTTAGGTGAGCAGATTTGGGCAGGACTTTGGCCAAAATCCATCTGGAAATGTAAAGCTCCAAATGGAGTTCCTCCAGCTGTCTTCACACAGCCATGCTCTGCCTGTGACTACCCACAGGACAGTCTCTCTTCCACTGCACAGTAATCTCGCAGTGTGAAGGAAGTCTGAGCTCCAGCTAGCTGATCCCAGCTAGCTAGCTGGTGTCCATGGCCATGTTTTTCCAGGGAACCTTCTGGAAGGTGTAAGCACACAGAAGAGGAACATGGGTTGAATTAAGTACATTTATTTTGAGTTGCCAGAATGTATATAATGTTTTCATGACATATTTGAGGATAGTTCTAGCAGATGCTTAGGCCACTTTCTGTGGTGATCATGAGTAGTCTTGAGAAGGCAACAGTGGAATTCTGTTGTGATAAAAGGCAGGTGGCCAAATAGAACCTAGGTGAGAGTAAAAGATGCACACTATGGAGAAACAGGCTAGGACAAGAAATTAAGAACCAGCTTGGAAAAGGAAAAATGGTTCTAAATAGGAAACAAACCTCCAGAGAAAAATGGAGTGGTTGCCTCCCAGTGCCTCACTGGGGCCAGTGATACTGGGAAGCTGCAGTGAACTGCCCAATAAAAGGAGCAAGAGAAACCAGCACTGAGCCACATTAGTGGGGACACTGCTTATTCTTCCCCTGAAGATTTCTGCCTGTAGCATCAGCAACTTGATACAGCTGCAAAACATTGCTAAAAGGCATGCTTCATTCATCTTTGGGATTATAATTGATGTGATGACAGGAAATCCAGGCCTGGAAGCCATTAAGGGAGTATTTCTGAACACATTGAGTAACTTGGGTTAATAGAAGTGACTAGTGATGGATCCTCTTTTCCCCAGAGAGGGACTTCCTGGACCCAAGCAGTCAGTTGGGGTTTCCCTGTTGACCTCACTGGAGGGTTGGGGTTTGGTTTTTTGCTCTTTCCTATACAGGTCTGCATCTGTATCTGAAAACTTCCACAGTCAGTAGATCACAACATTCTGTTTAAAAGTAAACTCAAAATAACTCCATTATTATTTTTTTCATCACATTATGTTTGTTTCTCATACCCTCAAGGGAAACTAATTCACTAGGATGGGAAGAACCTCTGATCTTTGAAATGCACCACATGCCTTTCTAGAAGAGAAGAAGAAAACATTTCACTGAGACTTACAGTCAAAATAACCAGATGCCTGGAGACAAGAGTTCCTTTTCTGTTTTCCTTCTAAAAAGTAAAAGCCACTACACATTGGCTAGAAATGGGGCTGTGCATTTAGGAAAGGGGTCACACAGCTCACATCCTGCTTATTCTCTTTCCCAAATACCTGTGGGTGCCCTCTGCACCTGATGGGGATGGGCTTCTGGGAGAGACAGATCTATGACCTGTCCCCTGTAGCTGTTCTCTGAGATCTGCAGAAGCTAAGCAGCAATAATGGAGATGGGTTACTCCTACAAAGAGCTGATTCTCCCTCACAACCAGGGTGGGATTTCACTCTTTTGTTATAGACTCATAGAATACCAGACTCATTTGAGTTGAAAGGGACCTTAAAGCCCATCCAGTTCCAACCCCCTGCCACAGGCAGGGACACCTTCCACCAGACCAGGTTGATCCAACCTGGCCTTGAACACTGCCAGGGATGGGGCAGCCACAGCTTCTCTGGGCAACCTGTGCCAGGGCCTCACCACCCCCACAGGGAAGAACTTCTGCCTCACATCCCATCGCAGTCTCCCCTCTGTCAGTTTAAAGCCATTCCCCCATGTCCTGTCCCTACCTGCCCTTGTCAAAAGCCCCTCTCCAGCTTTCTTGTTGGCCCCTTTAGGCACTGGAAGTTTCCCTAAGGTGTTCCCAGAGCCTTCTCTTCTCCAGGCTGAACAAGCCCAGCTCTCTCAGCCTGTCTCCATAGGAGAAGTGCTCCAGTCTTCAGAGCATCTTTGTGGCCTCTGGACTCACTCCAACAGGTCATGTCAGACTGAGTGGAGGCGCTGCCACCACATTCCTATCAAACCACATGAAGGTTTTGAGCCTGACATTTAACAATGAAGGACAAAACCTGGAATTACTTCTGAGGAGGATAGTGCAAAGAAGTGTGGTAAATGAGAAGCTTAAGAGAAATGTGCTTTGTTAGAACTGACAAAAGACCCTGAGCAACCCAAAGTTGTGGTTTCTAAACAGAAGGCTGGCTATGTACTAGTTGCCACAACACAAAACACAATAGTTTAGCTCTACCAACTGGAAACAAGCCTCCCAACTACCCCTTGCACCTCTGGGCAGCGTGCCTGATTCCTGATAGTCAGCAGATGACTGGGTACTTCAATCACTCTGTCCTATTTTAGCTTCTTCATGGTAAAGCTAATGTGAAAGCAAGATGTATCTCCAGATAGTTGCTCTCTGCATCATAGCAGATAGCATTTCAATACCAGCCACTCTGCTTAGGAAAAGAGGCAGAAATACCATGTCCTCCTCCTCCTCCCACAGGCTTAGTCGTGCCCTCATTACCATGCCACGTGCGGCTATCAAAGAGAAGAAGCAGAGCTGCCAGGAAAACTCACCAGGCACATGACTCTGTTTATGGGAATCATTCCAGGTCTGATGTTGCCACCAGGCTTCAGAGTTTCCTGCACATCCTTGGGGATAAGGAAGGACTCGTTGTACCAGATCTCAAACTCTGCAAAGCAAAGCAAGGGGCTTTAATGATGAAGAGACAGGGGTAGATTGCTTTTGTCCATGAATCAGATAGGACTCAGTGCTCATAAACATTCAGATGGGACCTCAGAACCCCAACATCTTATAGAATCATAGAATAGTTAGGGTTGGAAAGGACCTTAAGATCATTTAGTTCCGACCTCCCTGCCAAGGGCAGGAACAACTCCCACTAAACCATGTCACCCAAGGCTCTGTCCAACCTGGCTTTGAACACTGCCAGGGATGGAGCATTCTTGAGGTTTAACTATTAGGAAAGTTAGTCTAAAAGGACAGGGCACTGTTAGCTGGCATCGGCTGTGCTTACACAACCGCTGTCTGTTCCTGCTGCCTGTGATGTGGCCGGATCCTGGTGGCTGGCCTTGGGGACAGTCCTCTGGGCTTCTGCAGGCCAAGATGCTGTCCGCAAGGTGGCACTGCTCCTGCATCCTGGAGCCATCCTGCCCCGAGCTGGCCATTTTGAGGGGTCAGCCTATATGGGGCTCAGATTTCAATTCCAAATGCTTTCTCCATCCTGTAATAGCCAGTGATAACACACAGCAGGAATTGTGTCCTTATTAATACTGGGCATTTCCCAGACACCTGCTGTGAAGCAGCTGTGCTTTGCTCCACAACTTTGGCACGTTTCCCCATGGAGTGGGAGAGCCCACAAGCGCTGAAGAGGGCTGTGCTCCATAGGAGATACCCCAGGAACTGAGATGCCTTCTGTTCCAGGAGTCATGAAGGATAAATAAAGGTTAAACACAGAGCCCTGCTCTTGCACAGCACGGTGGACATGATGCAATAGCACTGACTTTGTCCCCTGGTTTTAGCTCTGAGATGACCTCTTTCCTCAGGGATGACCCAGATATTGAGTGAGCCCCTGCCTGTGTGCTTAGACAAACAGCAGATATCTGGAGCATGCAAAAACACCAAACCCAGATCCAATGGAAACCAGTGGCAAAGTTTCTGCACATACATGATTTGTCCCTCTCTATCTCCTGGAATAAGCTGGGCATTTTTTCAGCATGGGATGCATTGATGGATACAAGCTGTGCTCTGGCAAGTTTGTGGAAAATCAAATGTTGCCATGTACACAGCATCCAAATGTCTGTGAATCTGGCATTTGTACACCTACTGTCTTCCATCAGACAGGACAAATCCAAAACACAGCAGGACTACAATCCCATTACAGCAGATTCAAACGGAGTGGCCTGCAGTGCAATGCACCAGAAACCTGTATGCATCACCCTCGGCAGAGGTGTGACTTGTCCCCATGAGGGTGGTGCTCATGAAGAACATGCTAAAATGATCACTCTCTTTTTCCTGCCAAGGCACCCATGCTGCAACACTGGAACCTGAATCTCAGAGGGGTGCAGAGGACACATCTGTAGTCCAAGCTAACACTCTGGCCCAGTGCAGTTCCTTAGCCACCTCCTCGACTAAATGAAATCATCCAGCTCAATGTCCAAATGGAGTCAAGCTTTAAGGTCCCTTCTAACCCACACCATTCTGTGATTCTGATTCTAAACTGGAGACTGTTTGGAAACTGCCCTGGTGAGCCAGTACCTGAGATGAGTTTGTTCCGGCATTTGTTCACCAGATCCTGGCAGTACTCGATTTCTGCCTTCAGATCCTGCAGTTCAGCATAACTAGACCTGTACTCTTCCTTCAGCTCCTTCAGCTTCACCATGAGTAAAAACTCCTTCTCATCAATTATGATGTGTCCTTTCTCATCAACATACTCTCCTGGAGGGTAAGAAAAGGAAATTAAGGTTTCTTATGAGGGCGGAGAGGAATGAAGAACTGTCATTGTACTTTGAACCACACAGTAGTTACCCATTTAAACTGAGGTTAACCACACAGCTGACATTTCCTTAGACACGCTTACTACAAATACAATGCTGGAATGGTGTGCAGCAGAAATCTCTGCTGAACTCCTGAACCCTCTCAGGCACCAGTCCTCCCTCAACTGACACATGTGCAGTTAAACCTTAACAAGAAAGCTGGAGAGGGACTTTTTATAAGAGCCTGTAAGGATAGGACAAAGGGGAATGGCTTTAAACTGACTGAGGGGAGATTGAGATGAGATGTGAGGCAGAAGTTCTTCCCTGTGAGGGTGGTGAGGCCCTGGCACAGGTTGCCCAGAAAAGCTGTGGCTGCCCCATCCATGGCAGTGTTCAAGGCCAGGCTTCATGGGGCTTGGAGCAACCTGGTCTGGTGGAAGGTGTCCCTGCCCATTTGCAGGGGGTTGGAACTGGATGGGCTTTAAGGTCCCAACCCAAACCAGACTGTGATTCTTTGATTCACAAAGAGGAGGGACCAGGCTCTGCAGGAAGACAGCCCACTGGAGTGTATCACAGAGGCCTTTTACACCTCCTACTGAAAAAGTCCACAGTCCATGGTGAGGGTTTTTGTGGCAAAGGGCTGGTCAGCCCTTCAGGGACACTTAAGCCAGTGCTACTGTCCTATGATAAACATCTCTCAGTTTTTATTACCCTCAAATCAGTTTATTCCTGTGGTTTTCAGCATCCACAATATATCACCAGTTGGTAAATGTCATCATACAGAGCAAAGGATCAAGAAAAGTCATGAAAAGACAAACCCTCACTTTGATCTGATTTGCTTGTCATTTACCCAGAAGAGCTTTACATATTTCAGACCCATTGGGAAAAGTCCCCTTGGTGATAAAATTCTCTCTAGAGGAAGAGAAATGGAAACCAGCAGAGGAAACTGGGTCTGACTCTCTGACCCTCATTCACTGGTCAAGGCTCTCATTCCCTCTTATTTCCCACTAATTGCCTGGCATCCATTAAGGGTGTAGTTTCACAGAACTGAGTTGTTTTGCTGTCCACCCCACATGCAAGAAACACCATTGCTACTTCCTCACAGAGCACTCTAGACTGCTCTGTTACTAAAGCCATTTGTTTCAGATTTGTTCCCTCACCCAGAGGCTTTTCTTCTCCACTTTGTAGAGTGCAGCAGCACTGACTCTTGGGAGCCCTGCTGCAGGGAGCATGTAACTTGACACACTTCCTAGTCTCATCTAGGTATACTTCACCTAACAAACACCTTGCGCAGCAAAGTAGGAAGGCACATACCCCATATTTTGCTCTAGTACCTTGTAGTTTGGGATTTTGACTTTCATAAATCATGGAATGGTTTGGGTTGGAAGGGACCTTAAAGCTTATCCAGTTCCACTCCCCTGCCACAAGCAGGGACACCTTCCACCAGACCAGGTTGCTCCAAGCTCTGTCCAACTTGGCCTTGAACACTGCCAGCGATGGGGCAGCCACACCTTTTCGGGGCCACCTGTGACAGGGCTTGATGAAATGAAGCTGTAGGAGATGCATTTCCACCAGCTAGGGCAGGCGTGCTACCCAGGATTTCTGCACTGTGCTGACCTGCTTTTGTAGCAGAATGCTGCCTAATCCATCACAGCATGGGATGAGGAATCACCGTAACTGCAGCTCACCTCACCAGTGTAAAGCCTGAGTAGCATGATTTGGTGTGGATGAAGGGTGGAGGACTCAGGTAGCAAAACACAAGCTCAGCTGCAGAGGTGGTCCAGTGGTCTCACTATCAGAATTGCTTTGAAACCAGCAGCTCCCTCTTCTGTCAGATTCTTGCTGGCCAGTGTGCACTTACCCTGCTGACACCGCTCCTGCTGCTGATCCTCCAGAGCTTTTTTGATGCTCTCCATCTCAAGCTTGATGGAGTTGATTCTCTGTGTTACTGTACTTCTCCTCTTCTTCCTGTCAAGTAGGATGCATTTGTTCTCTTTAAAGATCCGGCTGATCTCACTTCCATACTCCTCCTTAAACATCTCAAATGCTGCTGGCTTGGGCGGAGGGGAGCTGCAACAGAATTCAAAGAAAAGACACACAGACATGTAGAGGTCAGTTTTATCCTGCAGCATGATAGAGTCCACAGTTGCCATAGCTGAGGTTTGTATTCCAAGGTGCCCTTTGAGGATCTCACTGTCCTAGCTGCACCCTGGCACCATCTTTGCAGCAACTGTCATACGTGTACCCCAGTACTATTCGCAGAAGAAAGAGTTATTAACATAGAAACGAGATTCCTTAGGAGACGCCTCAGAACTGGGTCTCCCCTGGAAAGCAGACCTTTAATGGTCTGAATTTTCAGAAACAAAGGCAATTACTATCCCTCCTGATTGTTAAACAGAAATGCCTTTTCTCTTTCCTCACTGGATTCCCAGCACAGAGCAATCAGTCACCTCTGCCAACAAACCCCACAGCTGCATGGGCTCTTCAATGCTGTCACCCGTGGCTTTGAAGCCTTGCCTATTTAGAAAGATTGAATTCAAAGTGGCATGTTTTGATCCTGTCTTTTCTATGAAATGGCTGTGGTGCAAAGGTTTTGATGCTCTGTGGGCTGGAGCACCTCTCCTATGAGAAAGCTGGCCTTGTTCAGCCTGGAGAACAGGCAACCACACTTTAATTCTAGGATGCAAATGTACTCCCATGAACACCATAGTTCAACACAAACCACACTAGGCAAAAGGAGGGGCCTTCAGGGGAATGTCACACTGCCATGGATGCTGCTCTGGGCTGTATAAGGTTGTTCTTGGTGTGCAAGCTGGATCTGGTAGCAGAAGGTAGCTAGAAGTCTCTACATTCCAGACTGGTCAAAGCAAAAGTCTGGCTACTGCATTTCCCTGATTGACCTCTTTAGGGCATTTTCAGACTTCTCAGAGGCTGCATCAGACAGCTTTCCCCATCAAACTGCTGTCATGGCAACGTAAACAACCACCACTGGGCAGACTGCCACAGCTATAGCTTTGACAGCCACCTACCAAGCTACCTGAAGCACTCTGGGTGCCTTACATAGCTGCAGCAGCAGCCTTCACAGCCACCCACAGGACTTTTAGATTAATACTAAAACACATGCAGAGGTCTTGGAGGAACATGATAACATGTTAAGGTGCTTCAGGAGTAAATTCTCCTGGGACAGCTTCATTGTGATGCTCCCCCTGGGCAGCAAGAATGAGAAAGGATTGGTTGTCTACAGCACAGGCAATGCAGGTGCTCACAGTACTTACAAGCTGCATTGCTTGAGAGCTCTCAGCAAGAAAAGATGGTTGATGATGGAAAAAAACAGTGTCCTGAACTGGTTTGTAGAGGGCCTTGTCTGAACTCCTGTGAGCTAAACAACCTCATGCTGTTGAGACCATTCTCCTGGAAAGAGTTCTTTGTCTTGGTACCCTTAGCATTTTTCACCCCACCCACTTATCCAGAACAAAATGCAATTCAGTGCTGCCCTCCCATGCTAAACTCTTGTCCTGCTACAAGCAGCTGGTTGGCACATTGCTCCAGTTTTGGCCATTCTCCAGTCTTCTGTTTTGATATGGTACCTTCTGACATGATCTGTGCAGCTACTGACCCATTTTCATGACTACATGGGGTTTTGTGGCTGCACATGTGGTGCTTCTGCACTTTGACTATTAGCTAAATGGCAAAGAGTGCTGCAATTTGCAAAGACTTCCCAATTAATCATAGAATCCCAGAATGGTTTTGGTTGGAAGGGACCTTAAAGCTCATCCAGTTCCAACCCCATGCTATGGGCAGGGGCACCTTCCACCAGATCAGGTTGCTCCAAGCCCCGTCCAACCTGGCCTTGAACACTGTCAGGGATGGGGCAGCCACAGCTTCTCTGGGCAACCTGTGGCAGGGCCTCACCACCCTCACAGGGAAGAACTTCTGCCTCACATCTCATCTCAATCTCCCCTCAGTCAGGTTAAAGCCATTTTCCTTTGTCCTGTCCCTACCTGCCCTTGCCAAAAGCCTCTCTCCAGCTTTCCTGTCAGACCCGTCAGCACTGGAAGCTGCTCTGAGTTCTCCCCAGAGCCTTCTCTTCTCCAGGCTGAACAAGCCCAACTCTCTCAGCCTGTCTCCATAGCAGAGGCACTGATGCTTAGGAGTATCTTTGTGGCCTCTTCTGGACTTGCTCTAACAGCCCCATGTCCTTCTTATGCTGGGGCCCCAGAGCTGGACACAGTATTCCATGTGGAGCCTCTCAAGAACAGAACAGAAGGAGAGAATCCCCTTCCTCGATGTGCTGGCCAAGGCAACATAATAGAGCAACTGGCCAGGGCAGCGCTCAAAGCAGATGGAGAAGATAACCACCACCAACATAATTCAGCACACAGGGTGTTCCTACAACCACTGCTGTCCTACAGTGTATTAAAAGAATCCAAGCAAGCAAGATCTCTGAATCCCTCGTCTTTACTTTGAAGCAGATAGTTGTACTAGGGGAACACAATGCAATCACTTCAGTGTAAACCAAACTCTGGCAAAGGGGATATTCTTCCTCACAGAAAAAACTTACCTGGGCTGCTGGAAATCCTCCACAGGAGATGACTTTGAGAGCTCTGCATCAATATTTGCTGTATCCTCGTCCCTTGGTACCTCTTTCACATCCAGATCCTTAGTGGAAAACATTCCCTGACTTTTTGATGGTAAATCCTCTTCCACATCTTTCCAAGAAAGATTGCTCCTTGTTCCTTCCTTCCTGATGGGGGGGAAAGGTGAACCTGATTAATTAAATTTTTCATGAAACCAGATCTTGCTGCAGGTGCTAGCATTGCTGATTCAAAACACTAGCAGTCTGATGAGGCTCCTACAAAAGCCTGCAGTGAAATACCTGCTGACAAGGGGTAAGATCAGCTTTGTTCTCCTCACAAGTCCTTACCTCCTAGAGCAGAGAGATTGCCTTGTGTAGCAAATGATACAGAATGTAGCACAGGCTGGACTAGATCTCTAGAGAAGGATCACAAGGACAAGAGTCCCACCCTGTCTGGAGTGAAGCATGCCTGCAAACAGGATAACCCTCTACCTTCAGAGGAACCTACAAACCAAATTCCCCAGGATTTGATCTAACCCACACCAAAATCAACCCCAGCTCTCTGTTCTTTTCCCTTAGCTCACCTCCACAAACACCACCAGCCTTATCTGCAGGGGACAGTGTGACTTCAAAGGGGTACAGAAAGTGTTTGCTAAATCTCCTTGCATCTCCCTAAAAAACAGAACTGCACAGAGGAGCCCACTGTATCACAAGGATACTAATGCCTTGGCTATTCCTCTCCTCTGTAATACAAGGACTTGGACCAACATAAGAAGGATGTGGAGCAGTTGGAGTGCAGAGGAGGCCACAAACATGCTCTGAGAGCTGGAGCACCTCTCCTCTGGAGACAGGCTGAGAGAGCTGGGCTTGCTCAACCTAGAGAAGAGAAGGCTCCAGGAGGGCCTTAGAGCAGCTTCCAGTGCCTAAAGGGGCCCACATGAAAGCTGGAGAGGGGCTTTTGACAATGGCAGGTAGGGACAGGACAAGCAGGAATGGCTTTAAACTGACAGGGGGGAGATTTAGATGGGATCTGAGGAAGAAGTTTCTTCCCTGTGAGGGTGCTGAGACACTGAGTGGAAAAAGATCCTTCGATTTATAAAAGTAAGGTCCCCTGCATTGGCTGTTTCTACCACTGCTCCCATGGCCAAGAGCCTCCTCTGTGCTCACTCCAACAGGTCCATGTCCTTTTGAGAGTGTGGCTGGTGGACATAAGGACACCAGAAACCTTTACAGCATTATGCTGGACTGTCTTCCTTGAGGAACCACAAAACTTTCACGTACTTGTTTAAGCCAGCTTTGTCTCTGTCTTTCCCCATGGGTTGCTGCCAATCACACCTTGACCAAACCTGGTCACTGTGATGACATGTTATCAGAGAAAAAAGAGAGCTGTCTGGCTATTTAACTCACCTGGATGTCTCATCATTCCTCCTGGATTTCTTCTTCCTACCACGTCTGGGTGAAGGAGCAATTCTAGTGTCAAAAGCCTGCTCATCCTCTTCCTGCACCAAATGGCCATCCACTTCAACTACACCGGCCTGGAAACAGAAAGAAATAAAACATAGAATCATAGAATAGTTAGGGTTGGAAAGTACCTTAAGATCATCTAGTTCCAACCCCCCTGCCATATGCAGGGACACCCCACACTAAACCGTGCCACCCAAGGCTTCGTCTAACCTGGCCTTAAACACTGCCAGGGATGGAGCACTCACAACTTCCTTCCAGAAAGCATTAGATGTGTAGCTTTCTATACCACAAAAGTTGTACAGTCCTTGCCCAACAGTTATCCCATCCTGTTGTATCATCTAATATGGAAAATCTGTACACATTAGCAAGTATGCCAGGGAAACACATCTGCAAGAAAAAAGTGAGAACTAAAATAAGGCCAATATCATCCTCAAATTCTTATGTCAAATGTTTCAGCCACTTAGAGGGAGAACAACTTGGGTCTAGCATCCCCAAAGAAATAAAAGCACCCTCAGAAGTCTGGCGAGGCCCTCTGGCGAGGCACAGGTTGCCCAGAGAAGCTGTGGCTGCCCCATCCATGGCAGTGTTCAAGGCCAGGTTGGATGGGGCTTGGAGCAACCTGGTCCAGTGGAAGGTGTCCCTGCTCATGGCAGAGGGTTGGAACTGGATGGGCTTTAAGGTCCTGTCCAAGCCAGACCATTCTGTGATTCTGTGGTGATTCTTTGATTTCTGAGCTTTGTANTCATGGCAGAGGGTTGGAACTGGATGGGCTTTAAGGTCCTGTCCAAGCCAGACCATTCTGTGATTCTGTGGTGATTCTTTGATTTCTGAGCTTTGTATTTCAACAGGGAAAGGTTGAGAACATGAGGCAATTCATGTTACAGCAGCAAAGGAGCCAGTTCCAAGATTGATTCTGGGCCAGGCTTGAGCACCAGACATTACCTTATGAAGAGCAGCAATAGTAACAAAGTCATTTTTATCTATCAGAGCGTACTTTCTTCTCAATCTTGCCTCCACTTCACACTCCTGTTGACTAGGAGAGAGAACAGCCTCTTACCATTGAGTTCAAGGAGGACTATATCTTATGTCAAAACCTTTGATAATGCCAATATCAGATTTCCAAAGAAAATAATCTTTTACCTGTGATCACATTCCCAAACACCCCCACCTTGCTCCTTCCATTCTTTCCATAGCCACTGTAACCTTTATTTACCCTCCTCTTCCTATTTTCTACAAACTCCCTTTAGGCCTCTGTCCTGGGTTCAGCAGTTGCAGTCAGTTTTTCTTCTCTTTAGTAGCTGGTGTTT
>NDXB01019556.1:0-11286 GCA_002631895.1 Agapornis roseicollis
CTCTTTCCCAGGCTGAACAGCCCCAACTTTCCCAGCCTGTCTTCATATGGGAGATGCTCCAGTTCCTGATTATCCTTGTGGCCCCCCTGTGGACTTGTTCCAACAGTTCCATGTCCTTTTTATGTTGAGGACACCAAATTTAAAGCCAGAAAAGACTGTTTAATTTATACCTCAATCTCTTACATGATACGGGTCACTGCTGTTCGCTTTGATACCTCAGAATTGACCTTTCTTTTTGACTAAAATTCTAGACAACAATCTGGTTTTAAAGACCTTGGGGTTGCCCAGGAATGTTGTGAATGCTCCATCCCTGGCAGTATTCAAGGCTGGGTTGGACAGAGCCATGCTTGACACAGTTTAGTGTGAAGCATCCCCCGTACGGCAGGGGGGTTGGAACTTGATGATCTTAAGGTTCTTTCCAACCCTAACTATTCTGTGATGATTCTATGATTCTACGTGAGATCTCAACACATCTAATGCTACTTGAACGTGTATCTAGATTTTGGGTGCTATTCCTGGTTTTGCTGTCCCAAGTACTTGCCTGCTTTCTCTTGTCAGCCTGTCTCTCTAGATTCCCATGAGAGTTTCTTCTTCTTTCTTTCACTGTTACATCAGCAAGTTTCTGGGCATTGACTCTTTCTCCTCCTTCAGAGTAATCAAATCACAGCTGTCTGCTTTTTAATAAATTGAAAGGTTTGAGTTCTGGTGAGTGTTTCTTCCCTTCTCTGTCTCTGTTTTTGGAATCCTTTTAGAATTGTGCATGTCTGAAAAGCCCACAGTTTTTCTCTGCAGTTGATTCCCCAACACTGGAGACATAAGATTCATCTGGACTGGGTGCTGGGCTATCTTGTCTAGACCATGCTTTTGCCAAGAGAGATTGGACCAAATCATCTTTTAGGTTCCTTCCAACAATGTATGCTATGATTGTATGATTCTACGTCAGTGCCATATGCAAAAGTATTATTAAATCTGAATTCTCTACTGCAGAATTCAATGATTCCATAAGCCCATTTTTCCACAGAAGTAGATCTCATGGTTGTGTGTTTGTTCACTGTATTCCCTAGTTCCTTTACTGTTCTAGCTTTCTAGGACCAAATCCACACTTCCCCCCGATCTTTATCTGCAGTGTTTTCTGCTATTCTTGTCCCAGACTGTCTTACACAGAGGCTGCCTATCAGACCAAATTTTCTCTTAGTGAAAAATATCTCACATATAAAAATAGCCCTGAACCGAATATCCTTTTCCTGACCAGTTCCACAGGAATCAGAGAATACAAATCAAGAACAAACNCCCAGATCCTACACTCATAGCAATCTATCTTTTCATAATTTATCAGCCCACCAATCCTTCCATTCATTTTATCAGCAATGTCTTTATATTTGTTGACAGAACAACACAGGACGCTCCTTTACTTAATAATAATTTCCCAACGGGATCTGCCTTTTGAGCTCTGCCAGTTGCCTACTTCTTGGTCAGTTTTGTACATACTATTTTTAAATTTATATTCCTTACCAGACTGACTTTTTAGGGGTCATTTTTTCTCCTCTCCTCCACAGCAGCAAACAACCCTTTCTTTTCCTTCTTCCTCTGTCCCCATCTTGCTCCTTTCAGCCTCTTGCAGCCATTCTTTGCAATGGTCCAGATGACAGCTCTTATCTGCAGAGAAGGTTGTGAGAACTGGGCTGGGAAAGGAGCAGACAGCAGTGTATTTCAGCCTTCAGTATTAAAAGCATATGGGAAATATGAAAAAGGTAATGTCCATCTGTTTTTAATAGGGGACAAGGGATTTGATGTTTGGAAACCTTATTGTGTAGTCTCTTGATATTACATAATGTTACTTTTTGATGTTGTGCACTACTGAGCATTACCCAAGTATAAGCATATTCCATCTATACAAGAAAGAAATTGGATTTATCTAAGACTTTCTTACTTTCTTTTTTTAATACCATATCCTCTATGATTTACCACTGACCCCTGTACCATCCTGTTGTCTGTTGGCTGCTAGCTATACAAACCACTACTCATGAGCTTAACTTATTTATTGAGCCCTATGTGGCTTATGGTAGTGAAGCAGCCACAAAAGGACACTGGTCTGTGATCACAGGAATATTTGTTTTGCTGTTTGGTTTTGGTTTGTTGGCGTTGTTTTTTGGTTAGGTTTTTTTTTCAGTTTGTTTTTGTTTG
Organism: Agapornis roseicollis; assembly: GCA_002631895.1. Classification (NCBI taxonomy): domain Eukaryota; kingdom Metazoa; phylum Chordata; class Aves; order Psittaciformes; family Psittacidae; genus Agapornis; species Agapornis roseicollis. The sequence continues at coordinate 2,185 of NDXB01019556.1, forward strand.
TTTGTTTCTTTGTTTGTTTTTTTAAGTGGTGTTATATTAAGCACAGTGGGAAATGATTTCCAAGATCCAGACTCTGAAGATAGTTATACACTATTTTTTACCAGCACAATTAACATTGCTGTTGCCAGTTTGGGGGTATTTGTGTTACAATGTATGACACTACAAAATAGGACAGCAAAAAAATATCGTGGTAACTTTTACAGCCTGTAATAGGAAATGTTAGCCTGTCTGTATGCCATCCCAAGACACGCTGTAGCCTGCAGAGTGTGACAGGTATGAGACCCCTCATTCAGTGCGTTTATCATTGATGAGCTGAACAAGCAGAGCACCAACAGCTACACTCAAGGAATGGAAGAAGGTGTAGATTTTTTAGGGTAAGTTCACCAGAACCCTACTAAATGCCTATAGATTCCTGAATGCATTAGTGTTACATCACAGAGAGGAAAAAGCAGAGATCACTTAAAGGAGAGGACCACCCTTTCCTGCATGCCAGGGGAGAAACTTTGTGGTTGCCTTATTTTCAGACACAAATAATATCTCCACACTGGAGACTGTTTTCCCAGCTGTGGTTTGTCTTCCCACCTGAGCATGCTTTGTGAAACCAGAGTAGCAGGGATCAGGAGAGGTTTCTAGGAAGGAGGCTGCTTTATTATAGGGACAAGAGCAGTGCTAGCTTAAAGCCGTAGATTCACTTTCTCAGTAGGGAAGACCTGGGATGTATATTGGAAAGAATAGTAACATCACCAGATCATAGGATCAGCTCAGAACTCATCCACTCTTGGCTGCTTGGGCTCCTGTGCAGTGCTATTTATTGCTCCCCATCAGTCATAGCTTTTCTGGAATTACTCACGGCTGACATTTCTGATGCAATAAGGCCACATATAACTTGTGAAATGAAATCAGGGTTTTCCTGTTGGGACATGTAGTATCCCCCCATCTATCTGTCTCTCTTTAGGCCATACATGCTAGCACAGGCAAGGATAATGGGGCTGGGATTACAAGTCAGGCTAAGTATCCCAGTGTATTTTTCTGTGGAAGGAAGAGAGAAATGCTTTCACCCCAGAGTCACACAAAATCTGATCAGGCTGTCAGATATACACAGAACCTGTACTCCTGTCAGGCCAGTCTCCCCATGGTTTCAAACTAGTGGCTCCACTTGCATCAAGACAGCAACTGAAAAATCTTAGATCAGTAGAGACTGGGTGTTCATCTTTGCAGCCTGGGACAGTGGGGCTGAATGGAGCCTTGCAATCCTTGCTGTGGTTGGGTAACTAGGCATTAAGTCTCTATATCACACTGACAAGCCTTTAAAGAAATGACTTGTGGGTTAATGTGAAACACTTTTTTACATTATTTTAATTTATCTCCTTTGTTAGGGTCACTTCAAGCATGGCTCATTGGTTTGTCAAGGAAAGACAGAGGTGATTGCTATGACTGCTATAGTCTTACACAGCTGGAGAATCAGAGAGATGACATAGTTTTATCTCCCTGTGAATGTCTGTGTATTAATATATACTGAAATGTATTTACAGATAGAAATACCTTGTTTGAAAAATTTGCCTAATATCAATATAAACATAAATATAAAAGTGAAAGAACAAGACAGCACAGCAGCGAATGTTTTTTGTGTGTTCAGGTGGCTTTATACAAAATCAGAAATATATAGCTGGAGAGTCATACAGAAGCCATTTAGTCCATATCCCCACACAGAAGCAGGGTACTTTTCTCCTTCTAGGTAGACCTTTAACCTGCTACAATCTAAAATTTGCAGGCATTAAACTTTCTTTATTAAGAGTTAGGTTTAGGGTAGCATGTGAAAAAGAGTGTGTGCACAGGAAATGATGGTATTTGAGACTCACAGCAAGCAATAATAGTGAAGCCAATCCTCAAAGAACTTCTCATACAGCCAGCAATACCCATGCAGAGGTCTAAATGAGAAATTATTTCTAATTCACTATGTCACAAGGCATATATACAAGCAGGCAGGTTTAGAAGTCCAAATTAGACTAATTCTGACACATCCTAACCACAAAGTGCTTGGGTTTGTAACCTTCTTGCAGGTTTCAAGCCAGCTGCTCTGTGATATTTGCACAGGGTTTCTAAAAAGGGAGCTGACAATTTTCTTCCTGTGTAGGGATCAAACTTTTTCTCCAATGGGTATACAAAAGCAGGATCCTAAAATCCTGACCTCAGTGCTGAAGTTGTTGCACCACCTGTGGCTCTATGAGTGTTGTCTGCCACACACCCCTCAAGTGAACATGTAGAAATGGTGAAACGCCAGAGCTAACAAAAAAAGTAGCACGCTGCTTTATATATGATCCTTGTGTGAAATCAGTATTTCCCTTGCAAGTTTTCAAACAAATCTCTAAAATACGCTTCTAGACAATGGAGGTGAGCTTCACATTGCCACCACAAATCAGACAATGGCATTTTTTCACCATGGATGTCCTGGATTGGAATCCTTCTGGCAGTTTATGGGTTAAAGAGTCTATCACCAACTAGCAATCCCCCAAGCTACATTTCCCCTTTGAACCTTAGATTTGAACTAAATTTCTGTTAGTGTCTACTGGACATGGTAAACCTATCTAAAAAATTTGCCAACCCCACTTAAAGGTGACACCATAAACTACAAGATTCAGGCAACTAGAAGTCCTACCCACACTGTAACTATGGTAGAAACTACAGCTTCAAAAAAAAACGACTGGTTCCTCTGTAGGAAGGGAGCAGGAGGTAGTGAAGGTGAAAGAACAGCAGGAGAGAAAAGAGGAGGAGGAAGATGGAGAGGGTAGGGGAAACTCGGGCAAAGGAGTGTGAGACTTTGCAGGTCTCTATGGGAAGAAAGGGGGATATATTGCCTAAACTCACTAGTGTGAGTTTTAGAAATTGAAGGGCTTGTGCTATTAAATCTCAGTTTAAAGTGAAAAAACATCAGCCTAAGAGGAGCTTTTCCTAATTCTCTGTTATTCCTTGAGAAGTTATGGCTGTTTAAACACATGTAGGAAATCCAAGTGTGTACCCATCATATTTCTCAGGCACTGGAAAGAGATCTGGTCCAAGCACTGGTACCCCAGTGCTGTCAAATAAAACCTGCCTTGCTCATGTCACATATAGAACCTTTTTCTCCCTTAACAATTAATGGGTCCTGCAGTGAAAACAATGATTTACGTTATGAGCGCACACAGCAGAGAGGAGTTGACACAGCCACATCACCGAGGGACCTATCCTTTCCTCACTCTGCCTTATTTAACATGTGAGTTGTGTCGCCTCTATCAGCACTGCTTGTCGGGTGTGACATTCGAGTGAGTGACTGCCATGTCAGCTCCCAAGTCAGCCCACTTTGCTGTTGCATAACACTATGCTGTGCATTGGATGGAAAAGGAGAAAAATTCTTCCACATGTGTTTTTAGCAGGAATTTGGTGACCAAAGGGTTAAAAAGCTTGGGGCGCTGGGCTTTTGTGGGGATGTGCACACATATATATATGTATGTGTGTGTGTGTACATATATATATATATATGTACACACACACCTTGGTTTGGCTGTAGGACCTTGTGCCCGCAGGCCACAGTCACATTATCATCTGGAAATTGGATAACGACAGCACAATGACAAATCCAGGTTGCTTGCAATAAGGTGCTAATCCCTTTGCTTTAATATCGGAGCAGCATGTAATGATGTTTGGACATCACTCCAGTTTACTGACGACCCCACTGGGGCCGGCAATAGAAGCGTACAACTGTCTAACAAGCCATCAGGTGACCACCGTCGTCAAAGCAACAGAGGATGCAATCTAATCTTCCCTCCATCCCTTCCAGCTCCCAATAAGGACCAGATTATAGAAGTGGCCCATCAATGCTTGGTAACTCGAATCAATTAACGTTAATTCGCACAATGCTATGATGTATTGTGATCACTTTCATTTCGGAGCAGAGGGAAGAAATTGCTATAATTCACCTAAAATGAGGTTGTCTATGGTGCTGAGGTATTAATTGGGTGTCCATATTAAATGGAAAAGGAGCACGATAGTGAAGGAAAAGTGGATGAGTGACTCTCTTGGCTGCTATTGACCTATCAGAAGAAGACAGTGCCCTTTTCCTTTGCTTTTATCTATTACAGTTTTCCCTATTGCGTGTCAAGTTGATGTATTATAAAAAATTCATTTGGTGACCTTCCACCCCCCTAGCAGATTAAACAATTTCACTGGGATGGCATCATTAACAGGGCCTTGCATTTAATGATGATTTCTCTAAAAGGCCACGGAGATTCGATTTTAAGCTAACAGATTTATTGCACTATTATAACATATCGTAAAAAACTGTACCACCTACGGTCTGGTTTTAGGATAGAAACTGTTTAAGAGTTTATGTGGAGCTTAAAGTGGTATTACCTTGGGATACACAGCAGCGGCAAAGCTCTGGCCTCCGGCGGGATGCTGTTTGCATTTAATAAAAGGCGTTTCTCTGACAGTAAACTTTGGAAGTGTGTTATGCAGGAGGCCTGGCTTAGCTCCTTGCCACTAGCAGGCAGCTCTGTAAGTAGGGGTATTTCCATTCATCTACAGGAATTAATGGAAGTCACTAATGAATTCAGAGGATGTTTCTCTTCTATCTGATGCATTTACTCTGTCCCTCTCCTTCTAAAGGCTCCTGGTGATCCTACCTCACACTTCAGTGGATCCATTAAGTCCCTCCAGTCTCCTGTTTCTCCTTTTTTAATGTGTCTTAGCTGTCCAGGCTGCAGGAATCTGGACTCCACCAGCTGCACCTACCAGGCAGCTGCTTGCTTTCAGGTTTTGGTGCCACTTGGACTGAAAAAGGAAGGTTCTCTAAGCAGGAGGAGAATACTGCTCTTATGGGGAAGACATGTCTGTGTTCCTGGACTGCTGTGTTCCTGCTCTGTGGCTACATTTACTGATCTGTAAAATGATGAAGTATTGGGAGAAATAGGGAAAGTGAGATTGAGAGCCATTTGGAGTTCGGATGGTCTCTAGCTGACAGAGAAATGGAGATCTGATGGTGGTAGCACCCCTAAAAGCTAATGTCAGAAGACGCTGGTCAAAAAGACTGGTTATTTTAGTTAATATATTTTCCAAGGCAGTATGAATTGGACCTTTTTCAGAGCTTTTTCAATCTAATCAACTCACATAATGCTTTCAATAACCACAGAATATCCAGGTTCTAATTAAAGCATCTTTGCTTTATGAAAGGAAACCTTCGCAATGATTAGATGAAGAAACATACTCCTCTTGTCCAGCCTTGCCCACAGTGGCAATTTAGTTATTTGTTTCTTATTTCACTTCACAGCCAACCTAGGCCCTTCATGCTACTTCTTCACACTACTAGGTCTTCTCTTCTTAGCTTTCTACCATCACAGCACCTTACCTTCAGGGCAGTGGACACATGGCTTTGTTCAAAGCTCTCTACTGATTCTAGCTAGGATTTTTGTTTAGGGTCCTAGATTTCTGAATTTTGGTCTTATTAACTCAACCTATATGAAAGAACAGAGACACCGATAATGTGTGACACCATGGGTCCTGTTGAGTCCATTGGTTTAGTCCTCCTAAGGAGATATGATCAGTATTGCGTATTTATTATGTGTCTGTTGTCAAGGAAAGGTGCAGTCTACTTTCCACTGAAGTTTGTTTCCTCTAGTTTTGATTTCTTTCTAAAATATGGGAAAACATGGGCAATGGAAGTCAACCTTCACATAGCTTTTTTACTTTAAGTAGGAATGACTTCAAAATCCTCATCAGCTTCTCAATGCTCATGTCTCTCAGTCCCTATCTTTAATACTTTAATGATAAGATCTGCAGAGGGAGACAAAGCTCTAACAGTGCAGCTGAGAGGGCACAGGTACCTGATATCTGGCTAACTTCATCACCATATGACATGAGAATGCATTTCATATGCAAAAATATTAAATTCCTCACAGCCTTTCAGTAGATCTGTACCTACTTGGCCTTACACAAGTCCTCATGATACTTATCTCCTATCTTCGCTAGAGCATCTTCTTTCTTGTAGCTTGTCTTCTCTTCACCAGAAATCATCACCTTTTCAAGAATGAACAAAAAATCACTTAGGCTTAACAAGGATGCTTTTTGACATATTATTTGTTCCCCAAATTGTTCCAAATCTCCTTCCCATTCCGAGGATATACTGATGCTACAAAACTAGCATTGCAGACATACCCAGACAACTGTGCCATTAGTTTCATTGTCTATGTTTATTGGGAAATTAAATAAATTAGGACTGTTCTCTAGCACCAAGACCAGCTGATATGAATCAGCCTGTGTCCAAATTAAATTATCTCACCACAGCTTGTGATGGGCTGACAGTTTAACAAGTAGTGGTGATGAAGTATCAGTGCCAAGGCTTGTTCTTTGGCAGTATTTAGTTTTCTAGTACAGACATATACATCAGCTTTAATGGACCCTTGACCCAAGCTCTCAGTCTGATGTCTTTTCTCTTGAAGTAAAATAATTGCTATTATTATTATTATTATTGGTGGTGGTAGTTGTTTTTTTCTTATTGTCATTATTATAGATATTATTTTAATTATAGTTAAAATGACAAGCTCTCGTTGATTTCAGGGAAACTTTCTTCCTTCCCAAATCTTTCCACCTGGTTTCCCAATCACACCTTAATACGTGCCATAAACCTTTACTTTTTACAACCATTGACTTCCTTGCTGCTAAAGATCAGACACTTGCTATCCTGCAGAGCCTCAGCATGTTCAGCAGACATGTGTTGGCACTGATGGTGAAATGATCTGGGATCCCTAGTGTCCTTGTTGACTAAGGTATCACGAGCATCCTGCTGTGCCCATATTTAGAAGAGCTGCAAGGCACTGAGCAACAGAGCCAGTTCCCCATTGAGCGCTGTCAGCAGGGAATTGCAAACCAGCCTGCTCCTTTTCAGCATGAGACTTCAAGGTAGTGACAGAACAGCAGGCCCTTCATGCCCACCAGGAGCAATGCAGCTCTCTTTGCGCCTGTCCTTGCTAGGCTAAAGGCATGGCCATGTCCCCATCTCCCAGCAGCAATGCTATGCCAGGAAAGCCTATTTCCCTTCCAGCACAAATCTTAAGGGGAGCAGCAGTCTGCTCCTTTCTCTACACTGACACTCACTCACAGGAACATAACTCACTGTGTGCGGGGTTCTACGCTAAGGCAGGGACTCCCTTACAGCAAGAGTCAGGTTAGACCATGTGGGATACAGACTCACAGAAATGCTTAGGGTTGAAAAGGACCTAAAGATCATCTAGTTCCACCCACCCTGCCATGGGCAGGGAAACACCATGTCATGTGTTATCTGGATACAAATTACCTGCAAACAGACATTAATTTTTAAGCATTCATGTGTATTTTTGTTTTGTTTTCTTTACTATTACTCATTCTAGGGAGTGGGAACTAAGTTTTGCTATGATCACATTTTGCTGTTCCTTTATGTGAAAGACTAACATGGTTTTACCATGAAGAACTTGGGGTGTGGAGTTAGGGCATTTCAGTGTCAACATTTTTCCTGTTCATTGTCAGTTTTAAATAATCTGGAATAGTAGAAAAAATATGTTGGGTTTCCAGAAGCCATGCCAAGAATCATCAGACTTGTCTGGACAAGGCTGGAGTGTGGAGCTTGCTTGAAGTACAGATATCTGTCATGAAAACATGAGTGACGTGGTATATTTTTCCTGAAGTGAGTTTCAACCACAGTGCTGAATGCACATCTGTGGAAAGAGGTAGATAAGAGAACTGATGAATGAATTGATGCCTTTGACATGAACTTTAAATATAACACTGCCTTTTCATAGAATCATAGAATGTCAGGATTGGAAAGAACCTTAATATCATTTAGTTCCAACCCTCCTGCATGGGCAGGGACACTTTGCAGGCCCCTTCAGATACTGGAAGGTTGCTATGAGGTCTCCATGCTGCCTTCTCTTCTCCACGCTGAACAGCCCCAACTTTCTTGGCCTACCTTCATATGGGAGGTGCTCCAGTCCCCTGATCACCTTTTCATCATCATCACATTCCCACTCACAAAAAAGAAAAAGAACCAGGATAAGAACTGAAATCTTTGAGCTAGCTCTTGAGACTGTAGGTATCCTTAAAACCTTAGCTGGCCTTCCCAATTTTTCAGCAGCTGCAGTATAAGGAGTTTCAGGTTTGACATCCATAGTAGCATCTATAAAAAATGCCAACAAACTCAAAACTTAAACAAAAAAACTGAGTTAGACCAAGGGAAACTTCTGCTCCACATATCTCGTTTGTAAACACCTTTAAGCTAAGACTAGAGATGAATGAATAGCTTTTCTATTTTCATATCAAGACAATACCAAACCCCCAGCTGCTTCACTGCAATTGCAGATTAGAGGCTTTTATATACATATATAAAGACAGACCAGGAACAACTTAAGCCCCCTCCAGAAGCTATCGGGTGAACTGGCTACGCAGGATTTGAAGGCTGAGGTTCTGAACGACTTCTTTGCCTCGGCCTTCAACAGGAAAGGCTCTGACTGTATCAACCTAGTCTTGGAAGGCAGACACAGGGACTATGAGACTATGAGAATGAAGACCTTGGGCCCACTGTAGGAGAGGATCTGGTTCGAGACCATCTTAAGAAACTGAACATGCACAAGTCCATGGGACCTGATGAAATCCATCCACGGGTCCTGAAGGAGCTGGCAAGTGAAGTTGTTAAGCCACTGTCCATCATATTTGAGAGATCATGGCAATCAGGTGAAGTTCCTGAAGACTGGAAAAGAGGAAATATAACCTCCATTTTCAAGAAGGGGAAAATGGATGACCTGGGGAATTACAGACCAGTCAGTCTCACCTCTGTGCCTGGCAAAATCTTGGAGCAGATTCTCCTGGAAGGTATGCTAAGGCACATGAAAAACAACAAGGTGCTTGGTGAGAGCCAGCATGGCTTCACTAGGGGGAAATCCTGCCTGACCAATTTGGTGGCCTTCTATGATGGGGCTACGGAACTGATGGACAGGGGTAGAGCAGTTGACGTCATCTACCTGGAATTGTGCAAAGCATTTGACACTGTCCCGCACGACATCCTTGTCTCTAAATTGGAGAGACATCAATTTGATAGATGGA
>NDXB01019558.1:0-64947 GCA_002631895.1 Agapornis roseicollis
TAGCACGTCATGCCCAGGAGGTAACTGGGAGTTACCCGGAAGGAGGGGGAACTTCCCGGTCAGTCTCGTTTTCGGCAGGTGGTATCGTATCCTCTTCCCTTTGTTTTCTTTGTCATTGTTATTATTGTTGGTGATAGCGATAGTGATTTGTGTTGTACCTTGGTTACTGGACTGTTGTTATCTGACCAGTGGGAGTTCNGGTGGTATCGTATCCTCTTTCCCTTGTTTTCTTTGTCATTGTTATTATTGTTGGTGATAGCGATAGTGATTTGTGTTGTACCTTGGTTACTGGACTGTTGTTATCTGACCAGTGGGAGTTCTTCGGCCCATCTTCCCTCCCACTCCTCTGGGAGTGGGGAGGAAAGGGGGGGAGGGGGGCAGAAAGGGGGGGGTTGAGTGGGTGAACGTGCTGCCTGGCTGGGTTCAAACTACAACAGTGGCCAATAGGGAAGCTGCTGTACTGGTCCTACCAAATAGTCCTGAATGGAGAGGCTGCAAAGGGGGTTTAAAATCTCCACAGCCTCACCCTGCCAGGGTTCACAGTCTTGATCCTGCACTGCAGAATCCAGTATGGCAAGTGTTGACATTGGTAACAACAGTCTAAATGGGTTCTTCAATCTCTCCCTACTTTGTACAAGCAGCTGGCCAAATATGACATGATAAAAGGAGGACACAAACCAAAGCATGCACTTTTATATCTACCACAGGGTCCACTGTGGCCAAGTCACAGAAGCAGTGGAAATGAAGCATCTTATCTGTACGCATTCCCCTGCCTCCCCACAAAAAAAGACTAGGATGCTATGTAGGCACCAGGAATGTCACGGGCCACTTCTCACCTGCCATCATTAAGGCTTAATCTGCAATTCTTGTTAGAGGCAGATGTTCTGTTGGTTTACAAAGCTATGTCTGCAAATACCAACATATAATTTGAGAAAAGGATACTCCTCAAGTCTCCTGCATGCATGGTATTTCAATTCGCCTGTCCTTGCCTTGGCCCTTCCTGCCACGGAAAGCTTGAAATACAGTGTTTAGACAAAGCCACATGGCCAGCCCTGGGAACACAGTGCTGCTGACACAAGCTCATTTATTAATTTGTTTTCACTGTCGGTGCAGCTTGAAAAATAATGAAAAAGATTAAAAGTGAAACTCTGAGAGATGCAATAATTTTCTAGACAAGTGATGACAAATTAAGGACCTATTCTTCCCCCCAGAGTGGTTATTAGGTGTGTACCTGTGTTCTGAGCACTGATGAAGGCCACCTTATTCGTGTCGGGTTTGAGGCGGATGAATCCACATTCTCGGTGCATGGGCTTCCTGGTGTCTGGATGGAAGGCATTGAACCTGAGGAGAAATCAGAATACAAGAGCTGCTGTTTGTTGCACTGAAAATAGCGTTTGGCCCAATTTCATCTCAGAAGCAATGGTATTGTATTTAACCACATGATTGCCTCCAGGATTATCTGAAGAGTAAATGACTGACAATGCTTCATGCTTGGGAAATGTTAATGTACAAAAATATGGTTCCTTTACAGGCACAGCTATTCCTTAGGGCTGGAGTTATTTAAGTTCAGATTTTTCACAGCTCCTGGGTCTTTAAGAGCTAGCTGAGAAAGTCCCTCAGGAAGTCAGACATTTCACAGATGCTGAAGCCATACTCTGTCTCAAATACTTCCTTTTCTCAAATAAATATCTGGAGTTATGGTATTATCTTTATTTAGCTTTTAAACCTGGCAAGTTGCTTGGGGTTTGGTTTTTTTTTTTTGTGTATTACTTGCTGCAGGCAGTAACAAAGCAGACTTATTTCTCTTATCACCCCTTCGAAAAGAAAAATGTTCAGCTCAGATTCTTATTTGTCCTTCATGAGGCTTTAGAGTTGTATGTTTAGTCACATGCAATGTGGGTGATTTTACATATATCATACAATGTTTATTATTACATTAGTGCTACACACTCCTGAGTCTACATGGGTAACCAAATTAAACAGCAGCTTGAACACAACAGCAAGCTAGGTATCTATATAATGTAGCAGACTATCCTGTTGGTGTTTCTAGACTAATCTCTTTCTTTTCATACTGCTATTCACAGTTTCAAATTCTGCATCCTTCTGTAGGAAAGCAGACAGAGGTAATCTCAGAGCTGCTAAATCTGCACGAGAACTCCCTCATGTAACAGCAGCTTCCACACATGTCTCTGCTGTGCAACCGGGATGTGCCTACTGGGAATGGCCAACACAAGTCACCTTGGGCACTGTGACCCATCCTGGGACTGTAGATTGTACTGTCAGCTGCCAGACCCATAGTGGCAAGTGTGCAAGAAGACCCTGACCAAGGGGCTTGTCCAGGTGCTGGCATGTCAGAAGCTGGAGCATTTATTTATTAAAGCAGCTCTGAGAGCTGAAAAGCCCAAAGCAAGTATCTCCTTTGTGAAGTAAAATATAACAAATCACATTGAGCCAACATTTCCTAGACCACTGGCAGCACAGGACAGCACATGGTACCCCTACACTTGGTACAAGAAACCTGTGGGTTTTCTGGAGACCAGGAAGTGACCGCTCAGCCAAGGCATGCAGTTGAGGAGTAGTTTAGGTGCCTTGCAGCTGCTTCTTGCTCCTCCTGTTTGGTTTTGTCTCTATATAAAGGAGGTCTCATTTTAAACCATATGTTATAGGAAGAACCAGGAATGACTTCTGCCAGTGGTGCAGGGCTGCATCTGTGCTAAGGGACTGTCCTAGCATCTCAGCCTCTGTGCTCTGAGCTAGTGAAGCCACAAACCCTATGGAGTCTTGCCTCATGGTGGGATTATCTAGCATTACAGGAAGAGCAAAATCAGCCTTCTTACAGTGCCTGAAGTAGTCAAGAGACATATGGACTGTCTTACAACAGTCAAAAAAAACCTTAAATCAGCAAGTGTTCAGAAATTGGAGAGGGAGATGCAGACAGAGTATGACTGTCAGAGCTTTGCTTCTTTTGGAAACTGGATTAAAAATGTCATACACTGAGCTCTGCTCCAGTGAATAGTACACACCAGGAACACAAAGCATCTTTCACACAGCACTGGCATCTTGTAATTGTTCCTTTCTCTGGCTTTCAAAGCAACAAACTCTCTTAACTCATCCTCTCAAATAAGTATTGAAGCAGCCCTGAACATTTAGCTAACCTATCAATTCACTTCCTCTAGATTTCTTTTTTTCTTAGAACAATTACTTGCAACCAAGGATGTTAAGCTATCTGCCTCCTATCCCATGGAGTCTCTCAAACACTATTTCTTTTCAATTTTCACAGTGGCGAAGACTGAGGACCATAAAATGGACAAACTTGGCAGCCATGCAATAGCTCCTTCATTTATTTTATCTCTAAGTGGGAGTTTCACAAAACACGATAGCAGTTGTCATGCCATTACCCAAAGACACATTTCTAATTAGACAGCTACTGCCAGGAAAAAAGAATGGTGAGGTTTTTTCTGGCCATGAAGACCGCACACCTTTTGGCTAACATGCATCCAGTGCACATCACGTTAAAGTGGAAGAATCACTGTTCTTTCAAAAGGCAGGTATGGAGTTTGCATAAACAATAGCCATGCCCATGCTCTAGCCATTCCTGGTACCGTAAATTACTGTCACTATTCTGGGAGAGTGATCACATTATGGTCACATTCGCAGCACCCTGAGGTATACATCTCACTATGTAACTCAAGAACTGTACACTGCACCACACTCATAGTCCTGATCCTGTGCACATGTCCTGCATGAGTTCACAGGTGCAAACTCACTTCTGAAAGCCTCTGCGGAAGTGCACTTGTACTCTCAGGTGAGTGACTTTTCAGTGACTGCAGGCGTGCAGTTCCGGGTATGTTGCAATAGCATGCCAATTAATCACAGGTTTTTAAGGAAAACAGAAGTCAGGCCATACAGTTATGAATTATTACATCATTTCATTTGGCAAGTGAAAATCTGTTTGTTTTGCCACCAACAAATCTCACTGGTGTTGTGCCTGCTCCAGTCCAAAAGCTGCTGCCAACAGAGACAAACCCCATGACTTACGAGAAGTTGAGCACGGGCTGGCCCACATGAGAGATGTGCACTTCTTCAAGGTACTGGAAGGGCTTCATTGTAGGGAAGGTGCCATCTCCTGGTGGGTCTGAGAGCCACGTACCCAGCATCCAGGACAGAGGTTCCATCACAGGATTCAGCTGCGGAGTTTCTGAGGGGAGAAGAAAAAAGAATGAAGAAAGAAATAGAGGGATCTATGCTCTGCAGCTTGCCAAGAGCTGCCTACAGCTGGGTGGAGGTGAGCACAAAACACCTCAGGAATGGTCCAATGCAACAGCAACACTTCTCTCTAGGGCAGCGTCAGCTCCAAGGTGCAAGGGGAGACAGGAAACAGTCATAGAAAATAGGTGTGTTTTCAAACCTGCTCCTGGCCTTACATAGGGCACTTTTTCAGGTGGTCCATTTCTGCCTCCTCTCTGTTAGCTTGATCTGAAGAGAAAGCCCCCTCCCATCTATACACAAGGAAGACAACTGAAATCTCAACATAAAAAAGAAAAAAAGATCACTAAATCATAATTAAATCTCTAATGCTCTGGCCTGATTCTTCCCAAGCACCAAGTACGTACTGCTCCTGGTTGTTTCAGAGGAAAATCAGGCTGCAAACGTATTCAAGATCAAAGTCTGGCTGCAGTTTTTCTGAAGAGGTTAACAATGACCTGCACTTGTACAGAGACACAGGGATCATTCAGGATTTGTTTTTCTTAGGCTCTGGACTAAGGTAAAGTGAAACATTTTAAAAAGACTATGGAGCCTGCAAGTTAAAGCATAAATGGAAGAGAAAGCTCCTTCCCTTTGTCATTGCTTTTATTAGAAGCAACCAAGGTCTGTTTCACAATGTTAAAACTTCTTCAACAAATCATTTTAGAAGATGGGAGTTGAAGGAGGTTGTTTTCACACCTAGTGATATCATTTAACACAAGAACAAGCTACCTGCCCAGCTGGTCTAAAAGGCACAAATTCAGCTTTGTGGAGAAGTTATCACCTCAAGAGGTGATGCTGTGGGTAAAAATTTGCTTGCTCAGTCTGAGTTTCACTGTGCTCAGTCCGAAATGTCAGGCAAAAAAGATTGAGAGAGGAGGAAGAACAGAGAGTATGTACCTGAAATGCCGAAGACAGGGTAAGAGGGTAAGAGGGAAGGTCTCCCAGATAAGAGAGACACTTTTGTTATTCATCCTCCCACAGACAGCAGGTTTTGGAAACCAGCTGGCATGTCAGCAGGATGCAACCAATTAATCTTATTTACCCTGAAGTATTTTGCAACTTAAGCAACATGAGAAAACATGACAGCTCCCTATGAAATCAATGATAAAAATCTATGGCATCAGTCAGCCTTTGCAAAGGCTGTCCTGCCAGCCTGTGTGTTCACTACCAGCGCACCAAGGTGTGCAGAAGGGTTGCCTACAACCACACAGCACTGCTAGCGTGCAGGACAGTATATCATTGTACTTACCTTCCCCCTGTACTGTGAGCAATTAAAGCAACAGAACATTATTCTCTGGTGTAGCAAAGGCCTCAACACAGTGATGACTGATAACAAAAGTCCAAAAATTATTGCTACATGAAACCCCATACTCCTACTTAAGAACCAGCTTCCCTTTCTACTGTCACGTTGAGAGCATGTAGTTTTGCAAGTAAGGAGAGTATCGCTACCCCATCCAACTGGTATTTGCCTTTCATTTGCTACTGCACACACTGCAGTTCTTTCCAAGCTTTTTTCAGGCTCACACTCCCACCTGGAAGAGCAAAGCCCTGGAAAAGCCAGAAGACACTGCAGCCTGGGCTGCTGCTGCCCTCTCCTGGGTCAGGAGGTGGCAATAAATCCTAGAAGGAGGATGCTTTCTGCTACCAGAGTGCCTGTAATACAGCACTTAATTTTCTTCTGTTTACCAACCTTCCAGCATGTCAGGAGAAAGCGTCAAAAACGACAGGTGAAAGAAGCAGCTTTCTATTTCCACTCTTTATACCTGGTTATAAACCAAGAGAAGTCAACTGATTGTTTCCAGCACCCACAGCTTGACCCCATTGCCTTGCTGTGCAGCCTGGCTAGAGGGGCAGCGTCATCTCACTTTCAAAAGCTTGGACTTCTAGCCAGCTGAATGGTACGGTTTAACTGTATATCCTGAAGTCTATGGCATGTGGGCAAACAACATGGCCAAGCAACCACTATTATCTGATAGCAGTGGAGCCAACATGAGATTTTTAGACCTTAAGTCACCTGAAAATGCTAAGGGTAACAGAAATGCTGGTGGGAAAAAGGACCAGAGACTCAATGAAGTGCAGAAGAGAAGACACATCCTGATCACATCCTATGCAGTGCTCTTCTTACCTTCAGTATTGGTCTCTGACTTATGGATTACATCACTTTATCCCCCTGGCAGCCTCCTGTTCCAGAGGGCTGAGCTGAGAGTGGGAAAGCAAGAGTGGGGAGGCAGACAGGAGGCAAGCATTGGGAAAGAAGTGATTTGAAAAGGTATTTGTTTTATTATGTCATGGTTTGGGTAGGTAAATGCAAGACTATTGAAGCAACAAGAAGTAGAGTTTAAAGAAGAATACATCTTTGAAGAGCAGTTTTGTTTCAAGCAACAGGTTTATAGATGCAGTCACTGTCAAGAGGAATTTCACTGATGAAAGAGCATGTACTTCCCTTTTTAAGGATCTAAACTCCTGGCACATTACTTTTACAAACAAGTTGCTACTGTGGCTTAAACAGTGTGTGACAATAGCAAGAATACAAACCACACCTGAGAATTTTCAGTATGTTTAAAGCTTCAGACCCAGATGGGGTGCTCTTAATGCTGGCTCTCTTGTGTCCACATGCAGAGAATTCCTTTAATACTACATCTGGACCTAGCATCTTTAGACCTCTGTTCCTCTATGAAATCCAACTGAAATCAGCCACAACACTCACAAGTTGCAACAAGTTGCAACAGCTTGGGAGACAAAGACCACATAAGGCACACAAGTGACCTGACCACCTAGATCTCTTTCCTTCAGGAAGCCACTCCTGCCAAAAACTGCCATGCCCAGCAGTCAGCTCTGTTTCACCATCTGACCCTACTTCATCCCTCCAAACTCACAGATGAACTGTTTCCACATCTTTCTCATTCACGAAGGGGTTAGAAGTCAAATCCCTCCCTGCTCTAGTCACTAACAAACTCAGACTGTGACCAGCTCCCACACTTTGCAGTGGGAGACAGGGCACTCTTCTTGCCACAAGACAAACCAGACAAAGCTGTCTGGACAACCCCCTCAGGCCATGTCTACACAGGCTTCAGCCAGCATGGCTCTCAAGTGAGATCCCTGGTGGATTTTTATCCACACTAGTACAAATTCCTACACAGCTTTATAAGCAAAACTGTGGAATGAGTAACCAACTGGTTGGTCACAAGGCAACTAGGGCTGCATCAGAAGAAGCATGACCAGCAGGTTGAGGGATGGCATTCTCCCTCTCTATTCTGCTCTCATGAGACTCCCCCCGCAGTCCTGCGTCCAGATCTGGGGCTCCCACTACAAGAGGGATATGGAGCTGCTTGAATGAGTCCAGAGGAGGACACGAAGATGCTTCAAGGGCTGGATAACCTCTGCTATGGAGACAGGCTGAGAGAGCTGGGCTTGCTCAGCCTGGACAAGGTTCCAGAGCGACCTTAGAACAGCTTCCAGTGCCTAAAGGGGCTACAAGAAATACGGAGAGACTACTGACAAGGACATGCGGTGGCAGGACAAGGGGGAATGCCTTTGAGCTGACTGAGGGGAGGTACAGGAAGAAATTCTTCTGCATTAGAGAATTTTAAAGATTTTGAATATCCTTTGAATACCCTTAAAACCAACCTGGTCCTTTTGCTGGGAACCTGCATGTTGCTGAACATAGTTTGGGTCCTGTTTAAGGTTCACAACTTAAGGTAACAACTATTTAAGAATACCACTCAAGAGATCTTCCCCAGGGCTGGAGAGTAACAGAGTGTGGGGGATAGTATAGACAAGGACCTAGGACAGTGGACAGCTCCACTGCTTCAGGAGTTCACCCCTGAGCAAGGTAGAATCCAGAAAAATAAGTACAATATTTGGAAAGAGCATGCTGTCATCCTGCAATTCCAGAGACACAAATCACTGCAACATGCTGGGGACTGGTCCAAGAAGAAATGGATGTGAAAATCATCACCGTTAATGAAGGAGAATGGAAGCAAGGCCATCACAAGAACAGGAGGAAGAGGCAGAACAAGAGATAACCTCTGCATCCCTGTCCCCAGGTGAGCTGCAGGATATGCAGACATATTTCAGCATCAGCCAGGTGAGCATATTATCACCTGGCTACTCCAATGCTGGGATAACAGGGCTGAACTAGTAGGGAAGCCAAGCAGCTGGGAACACTTGCTAGGGAAAAGAGAATTGAAAAGGCAATTCAGAGAGGGACTCAGTCACCTCTGAAGGTGACTTCTGTCAGCCATGAAGGCAAGACTTAAAGGAAGATGTTAGATGCTATCCAGGCAAGTGGAACACAATAGAGACAACCAGAGTCACTGGACTGTGTGGATCAGATGGCCTGACACGTCAGTCCCACAGGAGTATAAGACTCTAGTAGACACCGGTGCACAGTGTAACCTGATGCTATCAAGCTGTGGAGGAGTAGAACCCATCTGTATTTCTGGTGTGACAGGAGGATCCCAAGAGGTTATTGTACTGGAGGCCGAAATCAGCCTGACTGGGAAGGAGCAAAAAAGCACGCCACTGTGAACTGATCCAGAGGCTCCATGCATCCTTGGCATAGACTGTCTCAGGAACGGGTATTTAAGGGACCCAAAAGGGTACCAATGGGTTTTTGGTATCGCTGTCTTGGAGACAGTGGAAATGGAGCAGCTGTCCACCTTGCCTGGTCTCTCAGAGAATCCTTCTATTGTGGGGTTGCTAAAGGTCAAAGAACAACAAGTGCCAATCGCGACCACAACAGTGCACCAGCAGCAATATCACACCAATCGGGACTCCCTGATTCCCATCCATAAGCTGATCCGTAGACTGGAGAGTCAGGGAGTGATCAGCAGGATCTGCTCACCATTTAATAGCCCCGTATGGCCAGTGGGAAAGTCTAACGGAGAGTGAAGACTAACAGTAGACTATCAGGGCCAGAAGGCAAAGATTTCGGAACGCTACCAAAATCAGATGAGGAGGTGACACATGCAGAGGAGGCCCTACTGTACAACAAACTACCAGAAAGTGAGAAGCAATATTCCTTGTCTACTGATGGGTCCTGCTGTACTGTGGGAAAACACTGGAGCTGAAAGGAGTCCCCCATGACAAGTTGCAGAAACTGCTGAAGGAGAAAGTGGGTCAAGTCAGTTTGCCGAGGTGAAAGCCATCCAGTCAGCCTTGGACAGTGCTTAATGAGAACAGCAGCCAGTACTTTACCTCTATACTGACTCATGGATGGTGGCAAATGCCCTATGGGGATGGTTGCAGCAATGGAAGCAGAGCAACTGGCAATGCAGAGGTAAACCCATCTGGGCTGTTGCACTGTGGCAAGATATCACTGCCTAGGTGCAGAACCTGGTGGTGAAGTGCTAAGTGGTTATGATGGCGGAAGCTACCACTGGATGGTGGAACCTCAGCTGTCCCTATCCCAGAGAAGGCATTAAAAAGAACTCCCAAGCAGCACCAGCCACCTCAGAACAAAATCACTTTTCTTCCAAAGCGTAGCTCTGAGTTATCACCCAGCTGCCAGGTTAGCAGCGCCTGCCCTGGTAGAAGCAATCTTTCTGACAGCACATCTCTGCAACCCATTGTAACTGGACATGGACACACTGCTGTTCAAGTCCTGCTCAGACAAATGAAAATACAGCATCTTGCATCCTTGTACCACCCCATTTCTCAGTGCCACCAAGGAACAGGATTTTTCTGGTTATTTTCTGGAACACAAATGAAAACCTATTGCCACCTTGATGGGAAACATCACCTCAGGCCCCACAGACCAGGCATGAGAAATCCATCTTGGCACACCACCAGTCATTTAATGTTTGAGTCTTTCTGCTTGTCCCCAAAGTTCAGCTATGATTCATTCACATGTAAAAAGTATAAATAACCCAATTTCTGTGCTGGCTTTCTACAAATATTTAAAGATAAATCTAAGCTGGAAGGAAATACGATTTCCTACGCATTCCTAGCAAAATTCTACCCATTTTTTCACACGGACTAATTTTGCAAACTCTCCTGCCTTTAATATGACCTTCACGAAAGCAGACACACAGTGCTAAAGTCCACGTATGCTCAAACAGCTGAATTCTAACAGCTTTACCTCTGATAAACACAGACGCTTCAATCCCGTTGAATCATACCTGTGTTTGTTCCATTCCCAGCCATAGTTCACAGGGTTATTTTCCTATTGCTTAGTCTAGCTTTCTGACTACATTTGCCCACCAGCAAGTGCTTTGCACAGGGTTCGTAAGATGGCTATGAGGGAAGTGATCTCATGATTAGGTAGACCAAGTTTACCCAGTGCCTTCTGGGAGATGTAGTTTTACAAAAAGGACCAAACTTGAACACATTAAGACAAGGTGATCTTGTGGAAGGAGCACCTCAGATCTCCTGTATCTGCTAGCACTGGGGGAGTGTGACACAGCAGAGCTGCAAAAACTTCCAAGCAAGCAATATGGTCAATTAGTACTCATGTATCGGGGGACAGGGCTGTTAGAGTAGTCTCCCCTTCCTCAGGACACTGGATCTGTATTTGCTCACTGGCTCTCCCCAGTTTCTCCCAGTATATCCTGTTGTTCTCCAGAAGCCACATCTAACCTTGCTCTGTCTGGTGCACTGTGCCTAACTGCACTCCTCTGCTGGAAGTATTCCTCAACTTGTGGTCCACGGACCTCAGAAGTGGCTCACAAAACAGCAGGAAACATTTTCCTACCAAACAAGTGAGCAAATTCAAAGTTTAGATGGAAAAGATCACTGTAGCAGTGTGGACGAAAGAGCCCGGGACTTCTAAAACCTGATAGACTATTCCCCTGTTAAGACATGTTTGACAACAATTCTTGAGTGCTTCATAGGATCATTTAGGTTGGAAAATACCTATTGTGACAGAGCACACTGTGAGCGAAACTCACCAGACTGAGTCACCGATCCTCAAGTGTGGCTGGCAGGGACTGCACATACAGCATTTCTACTGAAACCTGCTCTTTCCAGCCATCTGTAGTTTGGGTACAGGCAGCAGAAATTAACTTGTCTCACTGGAGGAAAACACCAGCTGAGAACTAGTACCAAAATGAAGGGCTGCTTAATGGGTGCAGGCTCAAGCTTGCTTTTCTGCTTGGAATTTTGTGGAAGAGGTTGAATATCAGTGAAGAGAGGTCCCACAGTGCGTGGAGCTGGGACGCAGACACCTAACAACTGCACAGCCACTTGCTCAGGTTCACAGCTAATAGCATCACCTCAACTACACATCAGATGATTTAGGACAATTGAAATGGAGCTACCAAAGACTATAATTATTATTCACCTAGTATGTCAGCTGACTGTATTTGCATGAATACCAAAATGCCTTTCATCAATTCATCTTTGCATTCGAGTAAAACTTAGTGTCTAGGCATAAACAAGACCCTGCTCAGCAGCAGCCAGCTGCACTTATTCAGGTGTCCCTGCCCATGCCAGTGGGCTTGGAACTAGATGATCTTAAGGTCCTTTCCAACCCTAACTATTCTATGATTTTGATTGCCATGAACTATTACTATGAGCACACAAAAACCATTGCAAGGCAGAAGAGCACCCAGATTAAGCTTAAAAGAATAAAAAAGCAAGAAGCAAGCCACCCACCAACAAACCCTTTAAAAAGGTCACCAGCCAAAGGGTTCCATAAGAACTGCCCATCGCTGGCAGGACATTATCAGGTAATGAGTTGATCTATTCATTTTAAGAAATATAATTTTCCCTTAGAAAATTGATATGTCATTCTTATGCTCTTTAGAAGATATTCTTAATAAATAATTCTCATGTTCTCAAAGACATACGTATAAAACCCTCCATCTCATGAAAGAGAAAAAAATCATAATGCTTTCTAGAATAAAGAACATCCTTCAGGACACTATTTTTGCAATGAGTGTTTCACTGAAGGTATTCCAACAAAGCTAGACACCCTTTTTCATATGAATATGTGTGTGTGTATGAGAATGACAATTATGAAACCCTAAAACTGTATTTAGTTCTTTTCTTTGTTTAGAAGAAGCCATGAGGTTTCCTCTCATAAAGAAAAGAATGAGCATTACCATCAGGGAATAGGTAATCATCCATGGGTGACAACTTTTACAAGAAAGCCCCGAGTCATGCACCCTTCAGGAGGCAACCCAACATCTTCCCAGCAGCCACACAAGCATCAAACATCTTCCCCAAAATTTTATCCTGCAACTAGAGTCATTGTATAGAAGATTTATCAGCTGTATATTAAAGCACTCTTTTTCTTGCAAGAAAAAGGGTTATGGCCTGACTTGACCTCTCTGTAACAACCTTTTTACAGGACCTTATCCCTTACCGAGTTCCTCAACATTTTCAGGTGTCTCTTGGTTTTCACTGATAGAGATTCACCATCTCATCCCACTTCATTATCCTTCTCCTGAATGACTTCTGCCTTCCAAAGAAGGAAATGATCAAACCAAACACAGACATTCAGTCAGAAGAAGTGACCTTATTGTGTTATCATGCCATTGTCATATTCGGTATCTACCACCTCACCAATATTTCCTATCTCCCAAGCACTGAACACAGCATATGAAGTCTAAGATCAGAAGCACTTCTTACATCACTGGAAAAGGCTCCAGCAGCTTTCTCAGATAACTGCTGCCCAAGACAGCTCATTTACACACCAAAAAAATTCCACAGACATACTCCAAAGGCAGGCAAATCCCAACAGGTGCTATTGAGTCACAAACAAGTTAAAACAACCCAGGAAGGCAAAAAAGTTATCACAACAGTTGTCTGCAACATCATGACCCAACTTAACATTCCAAACATGGAATCGCCCTCAGAAACTTTTGGGATGTAAGAGATAGCTCGTCTGCCCAAAACCCTAATTCTTTCACCAGTATCTGTTGGTCTAACACAAGCTGCTACTACTCCTTCCAAAAATGCACCTTCTACCCATCATGCCTTTACAACCTCTAACTTAAACAGCCTCTTATTGCTAAGAAAATGATGCTTCAACACAAAGCCACTGAGCATACTGACCACAGTCCTGGGATAGCAGGCTGTTCAAGTAAGGCAAACTGATCCTCTTCAGCTCATCTAGCTTCTCCTTCAGCTTCCTGACTTGACTGTCAGAGCGACTGACCCTCTGCCTCAAAAGTCTCAACTCTCCGTTCTTCTTTTCTACCTGCTCCCGCAAGCAGCACACCTGACTTTTGCTCTGCCTGGAGGAGAAACAGTACGAGTGGAGGGAGTCGATGAGTTTGCAAGCTCCTGAGGCTGACATGATAACCTCATTGATTGACATGGGGTTGGCATCTGTGTCACCCTTCTGCCCCACTACAGCCTCAGCAGCAGGCTGAGGTGTGAGGTCTGCTGGGGACGCCGACAAACCCTGCAAAGGTTTCTGAGGGGTGGCGGTGAGGGATGAAGTAGGGGAGCCTTCCACTATAGCCTTATTGTGCCCCATCAGATGGCTGCTGCAGCTTGGTTCCACGTCTCTCTTTGGCCTTTTCCTTTCTAGCTGCTCTTTAGGGAAAGACGGCCTCTCTCTGGCATGCTTAGAGGAAAAGCTGTATGAATGAAGGGAGCCGATGAACTTGCAAGCACCAGAGGCGGGAGGGGTGAAGTCGTCGACTGACACACCACTTCTGTCTGCTACCCAGCTCCCCATCCAAGTGGCTTTCCGGCAGTCCTCCGCAGAAGATCTCTCAGGCTTTTTCTGAGAGCCAGGCTTTGCAATCAAATTATCACCTAACGTCCTTCTCCGAGGGCTGTCCAGCTGGCTATGGACGTTCTCTTCCTCCTCGGACATAGATTCACGTTTTGCTTGCAGTGATGCCTCCTCCATCTCCTTTGTCCCTTGCATTACCATGAAGTGCTTGCCAGAAGATGAGGTCCTTTGAACTACCTCACAGCCTCCTTCCCTTGGGTTTTTTCCATCCTGCAGTGGCACCTGGCTTGCTATTTTTCTTCTGCTCCTGACATAATCCAGGTTGTCGTGGTTTTTTTCCACAAGCTGGAAGATTGTAGGTACAGCAGTGGGCTTCAGGAACCGGTGCTGGTCTTCCAGCCGCTTAGAAAAACTGTCTTTGGTGAAATGCTCGCTGCAGAGAAATGAGTATTTAGTGGGAGTCCAGTTGTCCCTTTGAACAGCTTTCAGCCACTGAATCAGACGCTTTGAATCCTTCAGAGGGAATCTAAAAAAATCCAAACACACAAAACCCATGTAAAAATAAATGGCATTTTAGAAATCAGAAGGGTTGGTTCTCTTAGGTTTAGGGAATTTTTGTGAAAACTGTATTTTAACAGGTTACGTTCTTTAGTTCACTTCGGGCAGAAACACTCGATATTGGTTTCCCTCCATTAACAACTCCACAAACAGCACAGAACAAGTGTTGTTTTCCTTTTCATCAGCAACTGACCCATTACTCAGCTGTCCCATCTGCCCTACGACAAACACAACAGCCTGTCCAAAGGAACCAGGGTGCGATTGAACACTCAAACACTCCAACTGTCCACTCACTGCCTCAGTAACCCTGTTCATATTTATGCCGGGTCCATTTAATAACGTAAAAACACTTGGACTGATAAAAAAGACCCAGAGCAGTTGAATGAGGTGACTTTTCCTAACAAAGTCGCATCACTTGCCTGAGAAAAAGCCCTTCCCTTAGGGACTCACCAGCGGCAGCATCCCCAGTGAGGCCCCTAGTGCGGGCAGCCGCTGGGGGACAGAGAGGCCTTGGTGTGAGCCTAGGCCCAGGCCCTGCGGCAGCGAGGGGAGCTCGCAGCTGCCAACAGCCGTTAAAGAGCCCAAAACTGGTCCCCGGCGCTGCAGGAAACAAAGGGCGGCCGCTGCCGCTGGGGGTCCGGAGGTGTCGGGAGGGCCGAGAGGGCACGGAGGCAGAAGCGCCGCGAGGGCACGCAGCCGCCCCGAGCCCGCCTGGAGCGAAGCCGGGAAGTGAAGGAGACGCGGGCACGGCACCTGCGGGAGGACGGCCGGGCGGGCGCGTCGAGGCTGAAGCGGGCCGGGCGGCCGCCCTTACCTGTGGAAGGAGACGGCGCCGCGGTGCGCCTTCCCCTGCCGGTTGGAGCAGTTGGCGGCGGCGCAGCATATCACCATCTCCGGCTGCCGCCGGCCGGGCCCGCCCCGGCCCCCGCCCGCCGGCCCGGGCCGCCTGCCGTACAACAAGATGGCGGATTCAGGTCACCCCGGCCGCCCCTCCGCCTTTGGGGAAGGGGTTTCTGTACGGCACAACCGTCAACCAAGATGGCAGCCACCACACGGCCGCCGCCATTTTGGCTGAAGCGCTGCCGTACAGCGCCGATGCTGTTAGGCGTGCGGGGAAGGGGAGGGGGATGAGTGGGATATGGGGGATCGCTCCCGGCGCCACTCGCTTGCCTCCTCGGCGCTGCAGAGCTTCAGCCTCCCGACGAGCCGCTCGGTCTGCGGCAGCCGAGCCGTCAAAGACGTCTCCGAGAGGGGTCGGGCGGGGGAGGTCTATCCCCCCGGGGGAAGAGGGGCAGGACTCTGCCGGCTCAGTACAACACGATGGTCGTACCCATACACCGGAGCTTTCCCGGGCGTACGTGTCAGGGGCCGCTCCCGCCGGCGTCGTGCGGAACAAACAGCGCCCTTACGCGGCGTTACGCCGCCTTCCCCTAACCCCAACTCCGCTGCCCACACGGCGCCTCTCCCCATGCCGCGCCGCCTTTCCGTACGGCAAAATGGCGGCCTCCAGTTCTCGTAGGAAGCCGCCCGGCGCACTGAGCCGTGACGAGCGACGCCGCAGCCAACCGCCGCGGATGCCGGCGGCTAGCGGCGCTCCCATTGGGTGGCGCCATGCTTGCGCCAGCAGCCGCGCAAGGCTGCGCCGGGGCGTATGTGTCGGCGAGGACAGCGGTGGCTGCAGCCCTCGCTGGGGCCGCCGCTATGGACGCAGGTGGGTGTCGGGGGCGGCCTCTTCACGCGCTGTGGTGCCGGGAGCGCGTCTGCTTCTCTCCCAGGAACCCGCGGGCCGACGGAGCGGCCGGTTGGAGCCTGCGGCTTCCCTGGGCGGCCTAGGCCCAGTCGGCCCCGAACGGCGCGGCCTCTCCCGGTGCTCGGAGGCGCGTCTCCTGCCTGGCTGGCGGCGGGAAAAGTCACCGCTTCCTGGGATACGGTCCTGGAAGCGGTGTCCTCAGTCCTGTGGGACCCGAAGGGGCCTGGTCGCTTCCCTGCGGGATGCGGGGGAAGCCGGGGGTTCAGGTCAGCCCAGCGATGGCTCCGTTCTGGCGCTGCAGGCCAGAGCTGAGAGGGAGGGCTATCAACAGAGGCGAATCCCTCCTGCCGTCACCAGCTTGGCTTTTACCGTCGTGCCCGAAGGTACTGAGCTCTCGCACGTAGTTTGGCGGCATGGCCTGGACAGGGCTGCCCGGGAGGCGAACCAGAGGGTGAAAGCGATGGCTGTGGGCACCTACTGTGCCGAGGGGTTAAGAGACTTGAGCCATTCCTCACCTTCACGGGGAATGCTGGCAAAGCCTTTCACGCTAGAGGTCTTGCTTCATATGGGGGAGAAGAAAAAGAAGTGTGTTAGGACTCGCATATTTCCTAGTCTTAGTAACAGCTTTCATCCATCCTCTGGGAGATAAGTGATATTCCATAATAAACGTTTTCCTGTGCTGCCTGAGGTCCACTTCCGTGTTGGGGCAGCATGTGTATGCAACAGTGAGCTGGTAGCTCTCACCCCTTCAGGCTGCTGTCTTGAGTCGGGTTTGGCCCTGGTGCAGTGCTGTTGTTGTCAGTATATTCCAACCAATAGCGTCCTGACTCTGCTTGGTGTGTCCTTGTGCGTTAATGTATCCTGTCTCACATACCTGGGAACAGAAACTCGTCCCAGCAAGTGAACTTGCACAGCCTGAGCTGGGAGATGTGTTTGGTTTCCCTTTGTACAAGCATTGCAAGGATTACTAAGAGAAGGAAAACCTTGCTGTAATAGACAATAGAACTGGATTTCCAGTGTGCACAGAGGAGGTGGGTCTCCGGGCTTTGGAGCAACGAGAGCTCAAGCCCCTTAGCATCCAGCCATGCCTCTGAGACTGTAAGGGGCCTAATCAGCAGACTTTCAGCTGTTCAGTCTGGGTCTCCAAGAAAGTGCCACTCTCTAGTTGAATAACATTCCTCCTTGGCTGTTTCTTAATAACTCAGTTGCTTAGATAGTTGGGATTTATCTTGTTTGAAAGGTCTTAGGGGAAGGGAAAGAATTTTATTTCTGCAAAGGCCAGAAACAGGGATTCAGGCTGTTCTTCAGTTACCTGTTTTCTAGGTGTTTTATAGCAGTGAGCTTCACTAACACAATAAATTTACCTTCTTGCCTCTCTTTTGAAATACTCTACATCCACTAGCATTGCTCCTCCCCACACTGCCTTGGCTGATGCGTCTTTATTAGCTGAGAGATGACCATCCCCCCTGATTCTGATTCTTTTGTGGCAGTGTTAATTGAAGGCTGTAGGCAAAATGTCTCTAAGCCATCGTGGGCTCTGCCTGAGAAACATTTCAGGGTCCTGCAGTAATACCTCTCTAGAGACCGGGGAAGCCCAGGAAGCATTTTGGGAAGGGAGGCCTTGCAAAGTGTGTTTTTTCTTCAGTGTGGTGCGCCAAATCTCTGCTTCAGTATTTTGTATAAGAAGTTTTTCAACAAAACATCTGAGCTGTGCAGGCAAACTGTAACCAAGATGCTGCTGGAGTGAACATCAGCTGTTTGCTGTGCAAACCACAGGGAAAATCACTTGCCACGTTTCTATCTGAGTCATCAAAGTTTTGTCTTGTTACTGGTTTCCCAGAGTGACAGTTTTGGTAAAGCAGATAAAGTTACTGGCTGTCAAGGATGTAATTTGCCTTCAGCACATTTGCAAACTGACATCACCAGTCAGGGTCTGCTGCCCAGTGCTGCGCTTCAGTGTTTCGTTATGTGGGAGCTTATTACAAGTTGGGGTAATGTTTTAAGCTCAGCTTTTTTGTTGTGCAGCTTAACAATATGAGAAGGGAGGCAAAACTTCGCCCTCTACCCTAATGCTGTGTATCAAAACAGTTTTTAATGGTCCTTAATGCAGTTTTAGTTCAAATGCCTTTACTTTGGTTGTTTAGTATAGTTGTTTTCTATAAAGGCATGTACAAAGCTTTGCCTTTTCTGTTGGGGCTTTCTAGTGAGGGTGTGGGATGAAAAGGTATTCTGGGACACTTCAGCAGACTCTGTGGAAGGTGTGCCATGGGGCAGAGATGCAGTCAACCAGGCATCATTTGCAGCATGTCCGAGACTCCTGGAGAGCAAGGCCAGCTTTCTGAGGGTGTGCTTTGCAGGGCTGGGTTTCCTGGCTTTTTAACAATAAATCCATTGTGCACAGAAAGAAGTTGAGCTATTGTATTGGTTGTGCACTTGGATTTTCGGCAGAGGCTGCTGCTCCACTGTCCTGGATGCTCAGAGGTCAATATTTAAAATAGATGGAGGGCTTCTTGAAGGTGAAGTTTTAGAGTACTGCCTGAGAAATGTGCTGATCTCACCCGACTTTTGCAGCTCTGAAGGACCATTTTCAAGTAGGATTTCTGCTGGTTGATTTTCCAGCTTTATTTTCAGACCCTTTGCCTCTAACTTTCAGTGGGAGAGAAGGCTCCTGTGCAAGCTGTGACATCATTGTATCCCTGCATGAATTGTTTGAGTCCCACTGGCCCATGTTTAGCTCATCTGCGCAGTAGCACAATGGATAGTTTTGAAAGAGTGCCAGCATATGAAAGTAAATGCTTGTAAAGGAAGTGGTGGCTTCAAGCCTTGTGGGGAGCTTACTGCTCCCATTATAATGTTGTTGTTACTAACTGGGAGCAATCATCTGGATTTTCTCCCTGTGAAGGAACCTTAACTCCTGCATATAGAACTTGTGCCCTTTCAGATGGTGGCAGAAAACAACTAATACCTTACCACATCTTTCAGATGTGCAGTTCAACATACAGACCTTTGTGCAGAGCCCAGATGTCAGGCATTCAACTGAAGGACTGCAAGTCTGGGACCTTCCTCCTGAATGCACAGCATCATAGCACTTGTAGCTTGCTTGTGCTACCTTCCCTGAATAGGCAGCTGGTCCAGTGGGCAGCCTGGGAATCCCTCCTGCCTGCTGCCCCCTTCCTCTCCTAGCTTGGATTGAAAAGGAGACATTCTGGGAGATCCTTGTGGTGAAGCTGCCAGTTGGCAAATCCTGTGCTTGCTAAGGACCTGCATGATGTGGAGCACAGAGGGTGTGACATTTGAGAAGATGAGGAAATGTTGCTAGGAAGGAGAAAGAGGGGTGGTAGGGAGCTTGACAGTTCCTGTGTCGCACCCTTGTTTCACTCATTTTATTAGAAACCTGCTTTAAATCCTTTGGGCTAGGGTTGGGGCCAGAGTCAAATATGATTTAGGAGCCTATTTGAATCCCTGTTGCTAGGGTTTCTGTGTAGACAGTAGTTGGTCTTGATAATGGTGTCTTGCTGCTGCTACTCAGCTATTTTCTTTGACATCTGGAGTTGGAATTCAGGTTAGGTGCCCCAGGGGCAGGAGGCTGATGAGGCACCTACAGGAGGACAAAATGTCTTGTGTAGCTTGATTGCCCGAACACAGTGTAGAGTATCCTAGATGTCTGGAAGGTGGAGCAGAACTGAGTGGTGACTTCCTGGAACTATCAGTGATGCAAATCAGCCAAGTTGTTTAGGTGGTGCACCAAATGATGCTTTGGAAAGCTAAGGGAATGGCTGGGAGAAAAGCTTGTCTATGAACAGCTTCTACTTGTGATAAGGGTGAGGTCAGCTATGTAGGCAGATCAGAGAATATCAGCAGGTGACTCTCCTGAGAAGCAAAAGGCAAAGTGTGCACATGTGGTGTCTTTCACAGGAAATGGGACTAAGAGCAGCTTGTGGTTGTTTAGTCTGTTGTCCTGTGTTAAACTTGTGTCATGTTACCACAGATTTTATTGCATTTGCTGTAAGAGGTGTTTTCAACAGCCACTCTAACAGTTACAGAGCAGTCTGGCTTTATTATGTTTTAAATTTTATAAGTGCTTTGTTAAAGAATTGACACCTACAAAATGAAATAGTTCTTTTCCAGGGTTCCCAGGCCTTATTTTCAAATGCAGATCTATCACAGCACAGATCATCCAGCTCTCCATTTTAATTTATTTTCCCCGTGCCTTTTGCATGGAAGCTTAGGCTGCCCTGATCCAAGGGCAGCCTGTGCTGCTGAGTTGTTCTGTAATGGTCGTGTAAGAGAGTACATGCATAGGCGCTGATGGATACCATGCTGTGAAGAGAGCCAGTAAAATAGACCTAAGGTTTGCTTGTCAGCTGTGAACAAGTACAGCTCTGCGTTCCTCAGATTTTAGTGTGACATCTGTAAAGGTAGTGGTGCTCCACAAGCTGCAGGCTGTTTTCAGGGCAGATGATGACTTTTGTTGGATTCATTTCTGCTTGAGGAGGAACTGATGGGCAGAGTGGGGGTTAGTTCCCATTTTGCTGTGATGTGTGCTTTTTATTACATTCTCTGGAAGAAGATTTTTTTATCCCTTTGCTCACTTGAAAAGAGGACCTTGATATCGTTGTTGATGGCATACATGATGGTGCATGTTCTGGGGAATACAGTGCAGCTGCCAGCTGAAGTCCTAGATGTTTCCTGCACTGGGTAGAGCTTGGAGCTGATCTAACCTGGAAATCCCTCTCCTTTTCTGCTTGTGTCAGCTCTCTGTGCCTTCCAAGAGGTGGTGGCTGCAGGTAGAGCTGTAGCATTCCTTGCCAGCTAGATCCAGGTGCTCTGGCTGTGTATGTTGCTGGGCCATAGCAGTTCTGATTCTCTGGTTTTATATGGCTTTTAAAACATGAGGAAAACCCCTGAAAAGTATGTAATTTCTTCTTTCTCTTTCTAGCTACTCTTACTTATGACACTCTCAGGTTCGAATATGAAGACTTCCCTGAGACCAAAGAACCTGTTTGGATCCTTGGCCGGAAGTACAGTGTTTTTACAGGTAGTTTGCGTGCACAATGCAATGTGCTCTAATGCTCCAGAGGACTCTGTTAGTATCATGCTTTGCTTTCTGAACAGCAAGGTGACTGCAAACCTATAAGCACACTACAAAGTCTGTCTGTTTGCTGGCAAAGCATGCAGACTGTAACTGCCCAGTTTCTGTCTGGCCATCTCCATGGACCCTGGAATATTTTTGTCCAGAAGGTTACCAGTTACTGGGCCTTGTGTCATGAGGCCAGAATGGTTGAGGCAAGGAGATAGCTCAGGGAAAAGGGAAGAGGATGGTTTGCTGCTCCATAATTTGCCTATGGCCATAATGTCTTTGGGTTGCTTGCAGCTATTTTGGGGAAAAAAATAAAGTTTCTTCTGCACAGCAGTGCTGTTCCTCAATCAGTTTTTGTCTCTGGGCATGCAGACTGTGTGAGAAGCAGAATGCTGCTGTTGTTGGGGAAGGTGAGTGGGAGATGGATTTAGCTGTGCTTGGTGCTTCCTTCACATGCATGCCTTCCAATGCTGAAAATCTTTTCAGAGAAAGAAGAGATCCTGTTGGATGTGACCTCTCGGCTTTGGTTCACCTACAGAAAGAACTTCCCTGCTATTGGTATGTACTGTGGACAAGTCTAGGAACACCCTGGAAGTGGTGATAATTAAGTATCTCTACCTAATAAAACAGTCCCTACAAGTATAACATTATTGCATTTCCATTTATAAGGATCTGAAATGCACTTCATTAAATTGACATTTTGCTTATCTGAGAATGAGAATTCCTCATGTCCTTGGGTATGAGAGATGACAGGAATTCTAAAAAGAGTACAAGAATGAGTTTAGGAAGCCTACCTAGAAACATCCTTTCTTTGAACAACATGGGAAGTTTTTGTACTTCATGTTCATTAGGTCCTACATAAATCTATCATGTAATATTATTTAATGAAGGTCTTGGGGTTGAAGTGGATTAAAGTAATGAAAGCTGAAGATGAGATACTGAAATTGCTGCCTTTGTGCATCTGCTCTAGACTATGTGTGGATTTTTTTGTTGTTGTTCGGGGAGGTTAAATGCCTGAAGTGGCTGTTACACACAGGAACTTAATGATATGAGGAACATTTCCCAGTGAAATGGAAGGTGGAAGTCTTCATTCCCTAAGATATTCTACATGGTCTCTTCTGTGTTTTTTTTTGTACTGGGTGGAAGGTGTATCAGAAGAGATCTAAGAGCAGGTAACTGGGTTTACAAGTCTCATCCGTGTCTCCACTGTCAGTGGGGAAAATTGCTCAGATTTGGAAAAGAGACTTCTTGGTAGCTGGTCCTTCTGGTTTGTTCTGTTCTTTCCCTACTGGGAAACACTTTACCTAACAAGCTATGAGACATTTTTAATGCAGTTTAGTCCCTTTAAGTTCACATTTGTAAGCCATAGTTAAATGTGTTCGAAATGGAAGGGTTACCGTGTCTTTAACTATAGCTCACAAACATGATTGGGGTTTCTATGTGAGTTATTAAAGGGGTGGGGGGCAAACCAGAGCTTCTATTTTCGGAGTCATTTCCCATTTACAGTATACATATGATTTGCGTGTCATACAGCAGACCTTTTCCAGTCTTTCTTCTCCCAGTCATCCCTTTTACTGTTCCCCACTTGTTCTCTGAAGAGCTCACAATATTTAAGTGGGCAAGCACAGAGGGGAAGGGAATGTCTAATGCTAATTTTGTAAAGCATTATCAATTTTGGAAGTTGTGTATGTTATAAATTGCTGGTGAAAGTATAGAAGATAGCTGCTGACCATCCAGAAACTGATTAAATATTTCTCTTGAGTGATTTTTCTCCATATGTTTTTCATGCAGAGTAGTTGCATAAGGACTGAAAGAAGAAAGCAGCATTGCAAAGAAGCTACTTCTACCAGCTGTGCTAAGGCATAGCTCACTGTGTGCTTGGAAGACAGCTCACTTGCTGTGGTCACACTATAAACATTTTATGTGTGAAGCTTGTAATAATAAGCCAGAGTTTCAGTGGAGGAGCAGCAGTTTCCTTTTGAAGTTGTGTCAGGGAGGTGCTTCCAGCCTTGAGGCCTTTGTCTAAGGCTTTCTTGTGTGAGCTAATATCCAGCTTATTCTCCAGAATTATGTAGGATATGGGGGTTTACTTATTGCTGGGGTGGGATTTCTGGCTGGTGGGTTAATTTGGAGGTGTTTTTCTTTGGCTTAAGTTGTTCACTTTGGAGTCTTATCCAGCCATAGCTGCTTATGATGTGTAAATTCTTGGGACTGATTTGTTTTGCATGATAAGTTGCCTTCTCAAGGTAAGGATTACAAGAAGTTGCCTGTAACAAGTGTCTTGGTGTAGAAATAGTCTCTGAACTGGGCTGTTCAAGGACTGTTGTGCTCCAGAGGAATTCATCTCTCTAGTTGAGCTGTTTTAATTTCCTTTTGAGGTTATTTTCCCCTTTCAGTTCATGTTAGAGGATTTTGTTTGGTTGGTTTCAACAAACGCCAGTAAGTTACTCAATGATAACTACATTTTTGTCTTCAGCCTTGGGTATGTGAGCTAAGATATTCTTTATTCCCTGCTTGATTTCTTGCGTGAACCTGCTACCCAGGTGCAGACTTCCAGTGCTTTAATTTCTTTTCCCTCTGTGCTTTCATTTCTTCTTCCTCTTTGCAGTGTTTTACTTATTTTCTCTCCTTGTTTGCAGGAGGAACTGGTCCCACATCTGATACTGGCTGGGGCTGTATGTTGCGGTGTGGCCAGATGATCTTTGCTCAGGCCTTGGTCTGCAGGCATTTGGGAAGAGGTAAACCAGTGCATACCCTGTACTGACTTCCAGGGCCCAGTGCTCCCAGCAGTGCAGTCCTTGTAAGGACAGCAGATAACAAGGGCACAGCTGGGAACTGCTGAAGGCTCTGTAACTTTTTCTTCAGTCTTCTCAAGTTCAGGGCTGTTGAGAGAAGTCTACTGGAAGCTCTGAAATGTGTTTCCCTGCTCTCTGCAGCTACATAGGTAGACACAGTTGTCCAGGCCTTAAAGCAAAGCAGAGCCCTGTCACACATGCTGGTTAAATCTACTGAAGACAAGAGCATAATAGATTTTTCTTGGAAGTTTTTTTATATAACTGAAGTTTAAAACAACTTCGTAGAATGATTGTTTTTTATAGTTCGGATTTGTCACATTGCCCTCACTTACTGAGTGTAGTCTGTTCTTCTGAATGCTTCTGTTGTTGTGCTTGACCCGTGTTTGATCTGTAAGCAGCTCTACAAGAGCTTACTTTTGACAGGTGTTGATGGCTTTTGAATGTGAGGGGGATGATTTTTGTGTTGAGGTCACTTGTTTTTTCACAGAGTACATAGTTCCTGCCTGTCAATGAAAAATTGTAATCTGTTCCCCATTTGTAGGGTACAGATACAATTTTGTTGTCTGATTTTTGCTTATTTGCTTTTCTGTGGGTAATAGTTCTTTATCCCAGTAGTGAGAATGCTTACTTTTCTTTTAAAATTAATTTTTTAGTGTTGGAAATTACTTGGATGCCAAGTAATAAGATAGTGACATGAAAATTGGGTCAGTTGATTAATGCACAGGGAATTGTAGCTTGCAGCTCTCTTTGCTAATAAATACCATGTTTTGTTTCATGTATCCCCTTGTGCATCTCAGACTGGAGGTGGATAAAAGGGAAGAAGCAGATGGCTAGTTACTTCAATGTTCTTAATGCCTTCATTGACAAAAAAGACAGCTACTACTCCATCCACCAGATAGGTAAGAGCCTGGGTGCTGAAGAATGTGGAGATGCTCAGTCTGGGTTTCCCATGAGTTTAGAACATCACTGTTTCTTGTACTGTCTTGGTGAATGGATCAGGTACTACATGACACTCTACTGCTTGTTTTCTAACATGCTGTCAAGCTACCACTCTTTATTATGGATTACAATGCACTTTTCTTCTTGACTCCGTTAAGGCCATCAGGTTTGCCTAATGCTTTAGGTTATATTCAGCATCACTTTCCATATTGTAGCTCCTGTGTTACTGCATTTTTGGACAACAGATTTGCTTTATAGCCCTTCAGGACATGCTTTTTTCTTTCATCTACATTAAGATACCCCATGAGAAGTCCTTTGCAACCCTAACCATTCTGTGATGCTATGAAAGGGTAGATGAAAGGCTAGATTCTGCTGACTCAGCAGTGTTTCTAAGTGAAATTTCTTCCCATTAAATACAAACTGATTAGGAAGGGAAACAGTGTAGATGACATTATTTGCTAATTATTTTTTTTTCTTGTGATGCAGCCCAGATGGGAGTTGGAGAGGGAAAATCCATAGGTCAGTGGTATGGACCAAACACAGTTGCACAAGTGCTCAAGTAAGTGCTGCATTTTTCCTTTATATCTTTTGAAGCATGCAGTGGGGTCATTTGGTTTGTAACCTCCTAGCTTACAGGTTTCTGCCCATGGACTGAAGTGCAACTATATGTTTTAATGATGTTAAGCCACCAACCTGTTTGACCTTATTGACCTGCTTGGACAGAAGGGTTCTTTCCAAGTTCTTGCCATTCATATGCTGGCAGGGTGTGAGAGGAAACAGATTTCAAGTTGAGAACAACACCCCAGAATGTCTCCTCATCCCACGAGTAATGCTAGAGTGCAACAGACCAAAAGCAAGTTTCAGAGTAGATGATCTTGCTGTAGTTTGGATCTCTGATGACCTGACAACAGTGTCGTCATTATCCTAAAGCTTCAGTGAGCTGTCAAGTCACTAATGCATTAGCAGAAGAAAGCATTAGTATTTGCTACCTGGGTTCCATGGTGACGGGCAGAGGATCATAGTAGTGCTAGAGCATGGACTGCCTTTAGTAACATTTTCCCTTCTGTCACTGTTCTTCTTTCACATTGATTAGATGAGCAATCCTAACCTATTCTCTGGAAGCAGCTTTCCCAGATCAGACCATACGCCAGATTAGCTCAGGATCTGGTATAGGTGATAAGGAGATATGTATGGAAAGTAAAAGTTATTTCTCTTTTTCATTTATTATTATTTACTTTTGTGCTCTTTCACTTCCTGGCAGCCAGAAGTTATGGGATTCAAGCTGGAGGTTGTATCAGTGCTCTTGTACTCATACGCTGTTGAGGGACAAATTCCCAGGTGTGGTCCCATTCACAGTCCCATTTGCAATCTTTTTTATTCTTCTAGCCATAATAACTAGTGGCAGTGAAGCCTACAACTCTGATATATGTATAGAAGCATAGTTTACAGCATAACTGATAAAAGCCAATCTCTCCTAATCCAGTTTCTCCTCTCTGATACACCACCATCTTTGTCTTGTAACTAATTCCTGCAAACTTTTTGTTTTAATTTTCCTATAGAAAACTTGCAGCTTTTGATACGTGGAGTTCACTGGCAGTACATATAGCCATGGACAACACAGTAGTGATGGAAGAAATCCGTAAGTATCACATGGAGGTGGAATATGGTATATCCTCTAGCAGCAAGAAGCTGAAAATAGCTGCAGTAAACAGAAATAAAAATGGAGAGCAGATAGTACAACACAAGAAGCATGAAGTACATGTTCTGTCTTAAATCTGTGGCCAAGCATGTTAAAACCATCCAAGAATTGCTGTTCTAGGGCAACGAAGTCCCTTGTTTGATTTTTGCTTCATCTGATAAAGCCTCCGACTTAGCACTGTGGTCTCTGGATCTGGAGAGAAGGTCTTCTGACCTTCAGATCAGCTAGGTGGGAGCTGCTTGGAAGGTGGGATCAAACTTGGTTGTGGCTGCAGGTGGCAAGCAGTGAGTGGCTGCTTTCTCTCTCATAATGGGGTAGGAATGTTTTTGCTATTGGACAGAGTAAGAAAACGAATAGATCACTGAAGACAAAAGTGAAAAACATTGGGGAGGGGAAGAGAAGAGCGTCTATCCCTGTAGTGCATCTCTCATAATCTTCTAAGGAGTGATCACTGGTTGTTTCCTTTCCTGCCCTCTTCCTCCTCCCCCTCCCCCCCTTTTTTTTTTCATTGCATTCTGACAATAGGAAGGCTCTGAACGCTGAACAACAGTACAATGTGTTCATCCCTAGCATGCTTGCTAGGTTGCAGTGCCACAGCAATGGAAGCTGAATGCCTGCATTGCTGGCTGCTGCAGTCCTGCATGGTGCTGGCCACACAAGCCTTCTCCTTGCTTGCTGCGGGCTAACTTGTGGGACAGTGCATTTACACAGCAGAAACCCATGCAGTGTTTTCTGCTGGGTCAGTGTTCTGAAATGGCATCTAAAACAGTCCAGTGAGCACTGGAGCTGGTGCAAGGTTATAGGCAAGATCAGGGCAGGCATTGTTTAGGCTGGCTTCAGCTGCTATAGAGCCAAAATAAATTCGCAGGCAATTTATCCCTAGAGTGCAGGAGAGTCACTGTGTGAAGTCACATCTCTTATCAGGTAGACTCAACTGACACAGGATCTGACTGAGAAGTGCCTGTCTAGCCTTAGGTACATACAGTTCTCTGCAATTATGTGCTAATGACCTTGACTTTTTTTAAGGCCAGCATGAAAACAGAAACTGGATTTATCTTCATCTTAAGCCTGAAAACATTACTTCTTGCAGCCAGTGTGCTTCAGTTCTAGCCTTGGGTACACTGCAGGCTCTTGTCTGTGTGACACTGACTGTTCAGCACAGATACTGCTTCAAGTAGTGTGTCCATACAGATTGTAACATGCAGAGGGTGTTTGTTTATTTTCCTCACTTGTGAATCATAATGTATCCATTCAGGGCCTGAAAAGTTACTGTATAAGTGGTTCTGATATGTTCTGTGTCTGTAGATACCTTGTACCCAAACATCTGTTGACAGTGAAGCAAGTTAATGCTGTTTTGTATCTCTGCTCAATTGGGTCACTAATACTGTCCACCCTAAAGTTCATAGGAAATGCCTTTTGCCACATCTGACTTTATCCCTTCTGAGTCAAGTCTGTTGTATCAAAAAGGGACTCTTAGTGGTGGGCACTGGAAGATTCTGTGGATCACAAAGGTGGTGAGAAACCAAGACAGTAAAACCAGTACCTACCAGCAGGAGCAGCTGCAGCAGAAGAGATGTTGTGTTGTATCTGTTGCAACATGTTTGCAGTAAATGGTTTGGATCCAGCTGGGAAGCTTTAGGCAGGTTCTGCTGTGCTGTGTCACCATAGCACTGCAAGACCTGCCAAAGAAGCGAGGTGACTTTAGTCTGTGCTGAGCTCTCTACTGCTTAAACTTGGGTGAGATGTGTTCGTATCACAGTGCAGAACTGACAGTTGCTTTGCCTGATGAGGAGACCTGCAGTGACACCCTCTTCAGCAACAGCTTTGGCTTGGCAGCTGATTTCAGACCATCAGAACAGGCAAGCTACTGCAACAGAAAATACCATGACCTGTACTGCTTTAACAGGGTAAATCACTACAAATAATGACTTTCAGTTTTCTTAGGACCTTTGGTAACTATGTGCATGAGAGATGGATATGTACATCTTCTCCTTCCATGAGGGACAAAATAGAGAGCAACTGCAAACTCTTCATTGTAGGTTCTCTCTCATACTGAGGTTTTAGATCAAAATCCTCTTCCTTCTAACCTTGGGTGTAACATTCTCCTTGTTCAGCTGTGTTTGAAGCTCTTCATATGAGCAAACACCCTGCTGAGATGGCTGGTGATGAAGGTGTTTACATCGTGTCCTACCTGCTAGTGTCCTGGCATTCAGCTTAGCCCAGGAATAAATTAAACAAGCCTCTGGCGTTCCTGTCTGATTGACTTGGCTTCATGATTAAAAGTGCTGTGGGTTTCTTTGTGGTCTGGGTTTTTTCTTCACACACTCAGCAAGTAATGATATTGGCCAGTGAGACAGGTAGGCTTGGAGCTGTTTCTGTACCATAATATACATAATCTGGTTGCATTACAGCCTGGCTGTGTGTTTGTCAAGCCTGTAGAATGCGGATGCATAGTGCTGTTGTTATGTGTGTGCCCTGAGGTGTTCTACTGCCCTGTATCTTACTGCAAAGCTTGTGTTGAAATTGCAGGGCTTAATGATCGTCCTGCTTTAGGTCTCTAAAGTAGCTTCTGAATGATCCCCAGTAAAATTTCTGAAGGCTTTAGTGAACTTTAGGAAAATCACAGCTACTCTGGACAGATGCTGTGTGTGTGTCTTGTGACAGCACTCACTGAGTATTTCCTGTGTTCAGCCATAACACTTTGCTCATGCGGTTCAGCTGTCTTCATACCCTCCATGAGCTCCTCTGGAGTTGAGCACTTCAGATTTTCTCTTCCTGCCTACACACTTCCTGCATTCAGGACTCTGGCCTGACCTCCTGGTCAGCTCATTCAGCCTTGTTGCCACGGGTTGTTGCTTAGCTGCTCACCTGCTGGAAGAATTTGCATTTTAACAGCCCACCAGATGGTGGCTGTGAGTGCAACATGCATTGGCATAATCTTGATGCTGAGCCCTAGCAGAAGCCCTGCAGGGAGCACATACATCACCTGATCCCATTGCTGCACTGCTTTAAGCTTTTCTTCTTTTTTAAGTGCAGTAGGCTTTTAGTAAAGAGCAATTATTGATAAGAGCTTGAATAGAATTACTCAAGGTCCAGAAACGGAGGTTATTTCTGATGCTTTCTGCTCATGTTCCCTTTCCATAGGGCGGTTGTGCCAGTCCAACTTCCCGTGTGCTGGAGCTGCAGCATGCCCTGCTGTGGAGTCAGATGTACTCTACAACGGGTACCCAGAGGAAGCAGGGGTTAGAGATAGGCTTTCACTGTGGAAACCATTGGTGCTGCTGATACCTCTTCGCCTTGGGCTCACAGAGATCAATGAAGCCTATATTGAAACACTGAAGGTAGGGGATCTAGAGTTTGATTCCTGGTATTCTGGTGCTTAAGGACCCTGTTGTGCATAAAGTAATTTCTAGAATTTGGTTTTGGGGCAGGAAGTACTCAGAAGTAATTTTCCTATTTGCAAAAGTAAACTCTGTTTAGAGACAAGCCTTGTCAGAGGTCAGGGTGTGGGTTCTTAAAGGCTATAGTTAGAAAAATTGTGGGCTGGGATGAGGGGTTGGGGGTCTTCTTTGGTTTGTTTTGAATTGGTTTGGTTTTGAGGACCTTACTTCACAAGTTAATCACAGACCTTTGTGGAGCATTAGTTCTGCACAACTGTACTGTGCTTGGTGGCAATGTAAACATTAATGAATGTAGTGTTTCAGATTCCCTGTAGCTCTGATGCTTTTCCTGTAGCTCTGATACTGGAACTTGTCCTGCAGACTGAGGCTAGAAGCTGGCAGACGGTTGTAGGTTGAAGTATCACAAGGCTGCAGGATTTAGGGTGTGCAGAGTACATGCACAAGACAGGGTAGGGTGCACATTGTCTTGCTGGCCAAATGCTAGTAAGCTCTGAGTTGCACTGGTAAGAGAGCTCCAAATTCATGTTGAGGTTACCTGTCTTTAACTCAGTAATTAAGGTGCCTGGACACTATAGCTAGATAAGGAACTGTTTCCTGAGTGATCGTTCCATCCCATGAGCACTATTGCTGCCGTACTAGAGCTCCAGGGGATCTTGCCACTGACTGCAGCAGAGCCAAGACTTGCCCAGACCAAGTCCTGGAATAGTGCTGCTTCTTCCACCTGGTGCACCTGTGTGTTCCTGTCAGCAGTTACAAGTGGTTTTAAGCTGCTTCTGTGTTCCTTGAAGGTCCTATGTTGCAGCCTTTCTCATGGAGCTTCTCTCTGGAAATAGCTGTTCCTGCTGCTAGAGTTGCTGATTTTCAGTGTTCTCATCTTTCTTTCCCACTGCATTTTTGGATGTTTGCCTTTGTTGCCACCTACTGTCTCACTGTCTGTCAGCTGTGTGTTTTCTGTATTGCTTTTCCAGCACTGCTTCATGATGCCCCAGTCGCTGGGAGTGATCGGAGGGAAACCAAACAGTGCTCACTACTTCATTGGCTATGTAGGTGAGTGCCCAGAGTACTGCAAAGACTTTCCAAGCATCTCTCCCCAGCTGAAAAAATGCTTGTGGAGTGGTACAGCTCCCCTGCTTGGTCTGTTGTGCATGCTGCAGGGTGGTTCTTTCCTGTGTGGAAGGCTGCTGTGGACTGAACTTCTTTGTGAGGACCCAAGTGATGCAGCTTTGAACAGCAGCTATAGTACAAGGCGTAAAGTTGCACTGCGTAATGCTAAATCCTGTCTGTAAAGCAGTGTGCATAGACACTTCTTCCTACATGCAGTGCTGACCTCCCTTTAGGAGCTTGGCTGGATTTAACTGTCTTTTGGTTGTCCACTTCCTGGAACTCTACAAACTGTTACTGTTCCACTCTCCTCCTTCCCTCTGATTTTCTATCTCTGCCCAAAACCTCAAGCTGGTTGTGCTTTGGATTTTTGGGGCCTACTTGAGCTCACACAGGACCCTGGAAATCATGTGAAGGACCAGTATCCAGATAGTGCCTATGCCCTAATCCCAGGGTGTTGCTATGGAGTGACCACTGTGGTTCTGCTGGCAACTGGCTCTTTGTCTGTATGAGAATCATTTGGGAAAGTGTGTGAAAGCAAGTTGTCCCTAGAACGTGGGTTCTGTTGTGATGTTATGAGAGCTGGATCACCATTTGCCTCTCAAAAGAGCAGCTTCTATATGGTTCTTCCCACTGATGTCTCCTTGCCTGTCTGTCCAGGTGAGGAACTCATTTACCTGGATCCCCACACTACACAGCCTGCAGTGGAGCCCAATGACAGTGGCTGTCTCCCTGATGAAAGCTTCCACTGCCAGCACCCTCCTTGCAGAATGAGCATTGCTGAGCTTGACCCCTCCATCGCAGTGGTGCGTTCCTACTCTTTGTTTCCAGTTACCCAAAGGAGCAGTGTTGTGGTCCCTCTGTTCCATAGCCATCCCTTTACCCAGGGAACTGACAAAGGCAGTGGTGGTGGTGGGTTGGGTGTTCTACGGGCATGCTGTGCTCTCAGCAAGTGCTGCTGTGAGTTTTGGTACTGGTGGTAAAGAAGCTCCTCAAGAAGGAAGCACTTTGGTCCAGGGAAGTTCCCCCTGCATGGCAATTAAATACCAGTCTTTGTGGGGCAGTATCTTTCTCTCAAGTTCAGTTTGGGCTTTGATTCCTGCCTTTGATGAGCAGATCCAAATCCGTTTCTGAATCCATATTATGGTTCAGTGTGGCTTGTTTTCTGTTGAACCTGCAATGCCTTACACTGACCTTTGTTTCCACGTGAGTTGTTTCTGCCCAGTTTTCTTTCTGCAGTAGAGCAGTCCATTACACTGATGATTTCAGTACTTGGACAGTCCGGTCACATCAAGCGTATGGGGAGCATTCAGTTTAATGGGGCAGTGTAAGCCACAGTTTAAAAGTGAGGCATTGAGTGTTGTAACTAAATTCTCCCCTTTCTTTTTTTTCCAGGGCTTTTTCTGCAACACAGAGGAGGACTTTAACAATTGGTGCCAGCAAATCAGAAAGGTTTGTGTTTATATCACCAAGAAAGGAACAAAGGAATATAGGTTATTCTCTTGTTTCCAAACTGCTGCACAAGAGGCTATGTTCTCTGTAGCATCATCCCATTTGGTTTATTAAACTATCAAGAAGAGCATAGCTCATAAAATGCTATTGATGATGTGAGTCAAAGATCTGAGAAATGTTTTTTCAGCTGCAGTGAAGTGCCAACATATTATTGTTACCCCTTAAAGACCCAGAGCATCGTGAGTACAGTTGTTGGTTCTCATGGCTCTGCTCTTGCTCCACAGCTGTCCCATGTAAGAGGAGCTCTGCCAATGTTTGAACTGGTTGAACGCCAACCCTCGCATTTCTCCAACCCTGATGTCCTGAATCTCACACCAGGTAAGGCCCTGCAGGGGGGCAGAGTGAAGGGTGAGGTGGTCCCTTGGATTTTCTGGAAATTGTGTGGAATTGCATGATAACTTCTAATATGTTCTTGTTCCACCTGGAGCTCTTGGGTCAATTGATCTTGTTTCTTTGTGAAACACTTTCAGCTGGTGTTTCACAGATCCCATGGTGTCTCAGGATGATTTTTAGGATGAGCCTGTGAATGAGGATGGTGACTGAGGGAAATTAAAAACAAGTTCATAAGCTATCACAACAATATGAATTTATGATTTATAAAGGGACGCTTGAAGGAATTAAAAGGGTCCATTGAAAAGGCTGAAAAATGAGTTTCTAGGTAATGACAATGGTCAGACAGGGCTGGTCAAACTTAGTTCCAGCGTAAGCCACTCATTCCCTCTGAATGTACTACTGCCAACTCAAAAGGGAACAAGCACTGGGCAGTATCTTGGCTGTCAGGCTCTGTTTATCATGGTAATAATGTGCACAAACATTGTAGGCAATAAAAAGCCATTGACAGCTTCTGCCAAGAGCAGTAAGTATACATAGACAAACCTACCCTATCACCAGGCATTAGACTGTGTCCTGTTACTTGCATCCTGCACCCTGTGCTTACTTGCTATCTTTCCTTAGCATGAATTTGAAAAGCCTGCCTTATCTCACTGTCCTTTTCTGTCAGAATGCTTGATTGCCTCCAACTGTCAGTTGATCCTTACCTCCGTAATTGCTGCCTTTCTTACTCTTAAAAATGTTTCTGCAATGGGCTACTTGTCCTTCTCCCCCTTCCCTACCTTTTAGAGCCTTTCACATCTGCTATAGCCATTCTGTTTCTCAACAATCCTGTCCCTCACTAGAAGGAATAATTGTACTTTCATGATTATCCAGCCCCTTGTCCTTATTTTCGCCTGTCACTTGGGTGGCACTTGTGGGCACTGTGATCTATGCAAATGCCTTGTATCACTGGTTTTGATCACTCTGCTGTGGAATTAAAGCTTGTTACATATTTGGGGAGTGTTCAGCTTTGCAGTTCTCTGTCCCCAGCCATCAGTTACTGCAGTTTAGCTCTTGGCTGGCTGTTCTGCCAGTGAGTGCTTTCATGAAGCCTGAGTAGGTTTCTCCTTCCACAGCTTGCACATACCTTCTCACCTGCATTTCCCTTATGGTAAAGTTACTTTCCCTATAGGTATGTGCTGTCTCCTCACCATAGAGTTGGAAGGGTGGACAGGAGGGATTAAATACATTATTTTTCCTCACAAAGTGGACCATACTAATTGCTTCTGGGAGTGTGTGTTGTGTAATTACATTACATTCCCCAGTAGCTGGATCAAAGGCATCTGTAGCATAAAATAAGTCTCTGATATATGGGGGATGGGCAACCTTCCCATATCACTTAATTGGGCCAGAAATCTTCATGGCTGTTAGTACAGACCTTAGGCAAGCTCTTCTGTTTTGGCCTCTTGAGGCAGAACAGTCTCCTGCTAATACAGAGCTGCTGTACAGGAAGGTTATACAAAACAGTCACAGCAGTGTTGTGCTGCATCGGGGCTGCTTTTGGGATCTGTGAAACGTGGCACACCTTTTGTGCACCATGTAATTCTCTCCAGTGCATTTTTCTGTGCTTCTGACATGTTCTTATCCCTCCCAGGGCCTTCACTGGGGTATGTCAAGTCTTTTGGAACTTGCAGGCATTTAACGCTCAAATTCTGCTGCTCTTCAGCTGACCTCACTGGTGCTGAGCAGTCAGTGCATCCTGTGGGGCTAGCACTTCCTTTTTCTCTTGCAGACTCTTCTGATGCTGACAGATTGGAAAGGTTTTTTGACTCGGAAGATGAAGACTTTGAAATTCTATCCCTTTGAAAACAAACAGGAAACTGACTCTGCAAATTTGTGCTATGTGTGGGGAGAAGGGGGGGAGGGAAGCTCCTTCGAGAGCCTGGGGCTACCGGTTTTCATAGGTGCTTGCTGCCATCCCCACTTCTTGTCCATCCTGGCATTCTGTGCGGCCTCTGAGTGGAGCGCAGATGAAGAATCAGGTGACACAGCCTTACTGTCTGGAGTCAGAATTTCTCAGTAGAAAACAGTTGCTGGAAGTGGATGCAGTGGTGCTTAGGAGTTCAAAGACTTACTGTTACATCATCAGGTCAGATGGCCTTCTGGGGGAGGCATAGAAATCATTAA
The DNA here is from genome assembly GCA_002631895.1 of Agapornis roseicollis. Lineage (NCBI taxonomy): Eukaryota > Metazoa > Chordata > Aves > Psittaciformes > Psittacidae > Agapornis > Agapornis roseicollis. The sequence continues at coordinate 35,214 of NDXB01019558.1, forward strand.
TCCTTACATGGGGACTCGAAGCTTAAGTAGAGCTACCCATCATTTAGCAGGTGAAATGTAGAGTTAATTCCTTTAGCAGCTTCTCTTCTCACTGGCCAACTTGGATTGCAGCTCACAATGCAAGTGAGCAACAGACACAGCTGTGAAGCCCCTGGAGTGCAGGTGGTCAGCCTTCCTACAGTACAACTCCTGTCCATGCTTTGCAGTATGCAGCACTTCCTCCTAGATTTAGTGTCCCTCCTCACATGCTATGAAAAGGAAGTTGAGGGAATTTACAAGTAACTGGTAATTTAATAAACAAAAGACTGTCTGGGAAAGTGTGGAGCAGACCCATGCTGCTGGGGAGGAACGTCTCTATCTCAGTTTAAATAACAGCAGAAAGAATGGAAGAATAGAAAATGTGTGTGTTCCTGCTCCGTGAGTCAATAAAGCATTGTGCTTCTACAATGGATTAATGTCTACAGCAAGTATCTTCAGGAAAGCTGCTTCAAGCAGAGAATTGGATTCCGTAGTCCTGGAAAAACAACAGTTTACAGCTGGGAGAGGCAAAACAGGACAGCTGAGATCTGCCAGTCATGTGCCTGCTTGTGCCAACACCCCAGGGGAACTAATTCTGTTGGTACTAAAAATGTAAGCTATAGAATTCCTCAAGGTGTCCTCAGTGGGTTGTAGTTCCTCCAGCTGCTCCTGTTAGACATTCCCTTTCCAAATCAGAAGAGGGGCCTGAAGGTAAAGTAGGCTTCCTAGCTGGGCGGGTACCTTTCTTTTCATTTTCTGCCAGCTTCACCTCCCTGCAGAGTATGCACAAAGGTGCTGTAGGAGCTAACCCAGAGAAACCCATTTCAAGTCATCATCCCAAAGAGGGCAGTAAAGACAGAATGTCTTGAGAAGGTCAAATTATACTGGAAATTTTAGCTACTTTTAAGATGATAGCTCTGCCTGGGGCCCTTTTCCTCACAGAATTTGGAGAAAGGTTAAAGAGGGGGAGAGCTGTCTTAATGCAAACTGCAATGGAAGTTGCTGAAGTAGTTTCCTTCATGCACACTGCAGATTGCAGACCTGTTTACAAGGCTTTGTTTTCTACATTTAGGATGGAATCTGTCAGATGATGCTTTTGTACCCAAGGCTGGTGCCAGCTGGCTAGAGATGACCTGTTTCTCCTGTCACTGATATACTGATGCTCTCTAACTGTCCCAGTGTTATCCAAATGCAGAGGTCTGAACTGGGAACCACAATGCTTCTGTCACTAAATTATTATTTGCTGCTTTCTGCCTGTTTCTCTCCTCTCTTGTAGTTAGGGGAAGAGGCAGCAGTGGAAATGGGGCTGTGCTCCATTCATCTGCTTTCAATTTGTATTTGAATAAACAGATCTAAACTCTTTGCCTGTCCTAATGTTTTAGCAGATGCCATGAAGGTGGTGACAGGTGGTATCTAGTAACCCTGCAGTGGGGTTGGGAATTCTGTCAAAATTACTTGGTTTTACCCTGTTAGGGTAATGAAAGGGAGACTGTGACGTGGTGATATTACCTATCGGGACTGTCAAATTCATATTCCTACTCCAGTGGGTAAGCACCTGCAGACATGCTAGCAGAAAAGGAAAAACACATTTCCATAGTAATTCCACCACCATATCTGTGCACCTTTCAAATCATTTAACATTCCAGTTTACTGGTTTGATGGTCATTACTGATGACTTAGATGAATTCACAGCTGCTTGAGTGTGGCAGCCTGTTCCAGGCTCTTTAAATTACGCTGTGTCTGTGACTGTTCTTCTGATCTTGGCCACAGGAGTAACTTGACCAGTCTAAAATAATTTATAGGCCACTTGCCCTTCAAACTGGCCTTGCTATGAGCTAGTGTATCAATTTCAAACTCCTACCTGCTCATAGCAGTTCAGTTTTTGTATTGTTCTCACTGAAAAGCTGGGGAGCAGACCTGAATTCATCTGTCCATTCCACTAGCTCTAGCAAACTGCTCCCCCTGTGAAACGCAGCACCTTCACTTCCTGTATATCCTAGAAGATAAATTATCATTCTGGGGGAAAAAAAGTGCCCTGTGCAAGATGTTTTAAAGAGTACTTTATTAGGAAGTCCTCTACAATCTCGTTTCAGCACTGGGGATGCATGTACTAAAGTGGCAGAAGAATCAGAAACATGGCAGTTGCCCATAACTGAGATTACTGCTGTCTGTCCAGGGGCAGCCCTGGGCTCCACGCCCACATCTGCATGACATGACTGAAGCCAGAACAAAAGTTCCTGCTTGAGGTAGGGAGGGTTTTACAAGGAATTTGCTACATGCATATTGCATGTTTGTATAAAATATAGAAGGGACTATGCAGGATGAAGAGGAGGAGCAGACACAATCACAAGGACATCAGCACCATGCTGGACTCAGAATACATGAGATCAAAGTAGTTACTGGGAGGTCATGTAGGGGAGTGAACCAAAAGAGGAGTATCTAAGAGTTCTCTCTTAGGTCTAAAAGAATAACCTGTATAAAGTTTTATTTCCAGAGTTCTCCCAAAGGTTTATTCTGAACCTCCTGCATGGTTTTCTCTGCAATGGACCTGATTTCTCTGTGCAAGTCTTCTATGCTCTTTGAAGCATCCATTACCTGTTTCCGGGACAAAAAATAAACATATTCTTCAATTAATGATACCAAGTAAGAAAAACTCACCTTGCTATTGTCTGTGCCCTCCATTACTCAATGCTGATACTATTTATCAGCAGTGAAAGGAGTTAATTACCCATCCTGTTTTATGTGGTTTCTGGGGTGGAATTGTAAAAATCTATTTTATTTAGGAATAAGCATGTAAGAAGTAGATGTGGAACTGGATGTAGGGAAACAGAAGAAACTCCTGCTGCTGCGTGTTGTTTGCTGACAGTCTTTGAGACATGGGACATAAAAGCAGGTAAACATTCTTCATCCTGTACTGTCATCCCTGAGAAATATCCACCCATGATAGTAGAAACCTCTAAAAATCCATCAGGTGATGTTCCAGTTTCAGATTTGCTGGGTTTTAACTACTGCAAGCTAAGGGCAGTAAAGTTGGTAGAGCTGAGAAAGCTGTCAGCCTGAGAACATGATGCTGGTGTTCCCAGCAAGACCAGCAAGCATCACTGCCATGCAGCTGAGGGAGTGACTGAGGTGTAGAAAGGGTCTGGTGAAGAGATGTAGAGATGTGCAGATTTATCGCAGTGACCTCTACAATGCTGGACCACACAACACTGCTGAGGAACAGCAGCTGTGAGGATACACAATAAACAGGCTTTGTGATTAAATGGTAGCACAGCCAGCATCGCACCTTTGTGCTCACACAACATCCTCCAGTTATTTGTGTAACCAAACTAGGTTTCATGCTGTGTTTCAGAGGGTTCTTTGGCAATGTCTGTCTATTCTTCTAACTGAGGGACAAAGAGACAGGAATGCTAACTGTACCTTTAATGTGCACTGCAACTGGATCTCCACACTTATTTCTGGGACACCTCTTCACCATCTATTCTGCTATTTATCTGTTTGACAGTTGTGCACTTTGGGATATTGTACACAGATGTGTTGCTTTAAATGAAAATTTCTCTCAAGAGATGGATAACCAGTTTCCCTTTAAGAGAACTATTTCCATAAAGCTCTTTCAGAAAACAAATCAACCAAATAAAAGTCTTCCCCCACCCCAACAGGACGCTAGGGTTATTTCCTCACCTTCCAGTTTAATGTCTTGTCTGTCATCAGATGATAGAAGGACTGTAGAACTTTCTCTTGGAAGGAGCTGTTCTCATAACGTTCACTTCCAAAGTTCCCTCGTTTTGCTGCTTCTTCTGGGTGTAACTGAAGAAATAGAATCAGATCTGGCTTTGGGAGTCCAATGTCAGGCTGTTTGCACCACTCCAGGCAGAAGTTCTGTCCCAAACAGAAGATAACCGCGCTTGAGGTGAAAGAAAGAAATCCAAAGAAGGTAAAGCAGCAGGTTAGCTAAAGAGTAGGGTGGGAAAGGCATAGGCAGAAAAGAGAGGAGATGCAGCCTGAAACACTAAGCACAGGCTACAAACTGAAAAGGTGATATCCCAGCTTACAATGTGAGAATTCAATCGTGGTAATTTGGGGGGGTGGGGGGAGGCAGGTTTTGCTAGGTGCTGTGCACCTCTCATGATCATTTAAGTAGGACACACTAAGATTTTAACATCTCTTCTGCAGACCTAACAGAGCAAAATACCAGGTCATATTCTGAGTCTCCACACAGCTGTTACCAGTCCAAATCTTGTGATAAGTCCAAAAGAAAGCTGCTCCCAAATACACTGCACAGCTTCACTGTAGATCTTTCTGAGCCCAGTGTGAGGTCAAGGGAGAAGATTCGCCCCTCCACTCTGCTCTTGTGAGACACCCCCTACAGTCCTGTGTCCAGCTCTGGGGACAACAACACAAGAGGGATGTGGAGCTGCTTGAGTGAGTCAGAGGAGGCCATGAAGATGCTGCAAGGGCTGGAGCAGCTCTGCTATGTAGACACGCTGAGAGAGTTGGGCTTGTTCAGCCTGGAGAAGACAAGGCTTCAGGGACACCTTAGAGCAGCTTCCAGTGCTGCTCTAAGCATTGGGGAACTGAATGGGGAATGGCTTTATGCTGTCAGAGGGGAGATTTGGACTAGACATTAGGAAGAAATTCTTCCCTGTGAGGGTGGTGAGGCCCTGGCACAGGTTGCCCAGAGAAGCTGTGGCTGCCCCATCCCTGGCAGTGTTCAAGGCCAGGTTGGACAGGGCTTGGAGCAACCTGGTCTAGTGGAAGGTGTCCCTGCCATGGGCTTGGAACTGGATGAGTTGGAACTGGATGAGCTTCAAGGTCCCTTCCAGCCTAAACCATTCTACAGTTCTATGAAATATACAGAAAAGCAGGGGCTACTGCATGTCTCACTCACCTCTTTGGCACTTGTGAAGGCCACTCCAGAAAAGGCATATCTGTCAACTACAAGTGTGATCCCCTTATGCAGTTTCTCTTTCATCAGTGGTCTGAAAACGATGTGGTAGAGAAAAGTTACACTCCTTCATAGCAATACAAATGAAAGGAAGCTCATGATTCCCTATTAATATATGTCATCATTAATGGTGACCATCAGTAGTGTCAGGGTTATCTGTGATGCTGATCGCATTTAACTAGCAGCTTCCAGACCCTAATGAGGGCCTTACAGGAAATCTGGAGAGGGGCTTTTTACAAGGGCCTGTAGTGAGAGGACAAGGGGGAATGGCTTTGAGCTGACAGAAGGGAGACTGAGATTAGATACAAGGAGAGATTCTCCTTTGTGAGGGTGGTGAGGCCCTGGCAAAGGCTGCCCAGAGAAGCTGTGGCTGCCCCATCCCTGGAAGTGTTCAAGGCCAGGTTGGACAGGGCTTGGAGCAACCATGTCTGGTGGAAGGTGTCCCTGCCCATGGCAGGGGGTTGGAAGTGGATGAGCTTTAAGGTCCCTTCCAACACAAACTATTCTATGAGTCAATTCCTTTTTTATGTGGTTTAGTAGATTTGTGATACACTCTGCCTCAGTCAGAGAAAAGCATCCTTTATTCACAACGACTTGCCACAGCTCACTCATCTGCCCTATGCTTCTCTGTTTGCTTGCCACCACCACTACAGCAAAGATTTATTATTTTTTTCTTAATTAAAACCCTTTCCAGTGTAGGTTTCTGGGTAAAAACAACAGCCAACACTGACTTTCCTAGCTTCACACAGACTCAGGAGCCAAAAGGATGGACAGCTGCTTCAACTGAACGCAGCCTTCAGCTAAAGTTAAGTTCGGACATTATTCCTTAACCATTCTGTCACTCACATGGACTTCTTTGCAAAGCAAGGTCTCTTCATTCAGGAAAAGACGTATACCCCTATTCCAGGCTGGTACAGTCTCAGCTGTCCCATTCCGATGCCAGCACAGCACTGGAAATATCTGCCATCTAATGATTCAAAAAAAACGAACTGTGGGATTTGACCTAAGACTAAATCCAAAGCTGTGAGAGTTCTTGAAACTTGGAGTCTGGGGTGGCATGGTTTAGTGTGAGGTGTCCCTGCCCATGGCAAGGGGGTTGGAACTAGGTGATCTTAAGGTGTTTTCCAACCCTAACTACTCTACGATTCTCTGAGACCTTATTTCCAGACATGCTTCCCTTGCTAAACAGGATCATACTCTCATACCTACTGCAAACTAAAACCCCGGGAGGATTCAACACCATGCAATTTTCTTTTACATCTTAAACATTATCTTTACACATGTTCCCAGCGGTTAGCAGAGAAGAGCAGGTGAATGGTGTGGTCCTCCAGGTTCTTATCCTTCAACAGGTAGGAGCTGATTAGCTGCCCAATCTCCGTCGTTCTCTCTGTAGGAAACAGAGGGAAAAGAATGAAATGCTGCCCCAAGCTGCTCTGGCCACACGGGCGTCCACCTGTCCGGGGAGACATGTCAGTCTGCGGTCTATCTGCTTGGCACAGGTGGGACACAGTTGGTCCCTCCGCGGCTGGGGGTAAGTGCGTTACGGACAGGAGGAAGTCGGCACTGAATATGCTACAGAGCCCCCGGATTTCCCCCCGGGCGCCACGGCCCTGCCTAGAGGACTCCCTCATCCCCTCCCGGCTCCCTGCGGGTGGCTGCAGGCCCCGTACCCGGGAAGCGGAGCAGGTCAGCGCGGAGCCCGGCGGCGCGCAGGGCCTCCACCAGCCGGCGGCACTGCGTGGTCTTCCCGGCGCGGTCCACCCCCTCCAGCACGATCAGCGCCCCACGACGGCCCGCCATCGCGCGCGCTCCGCTCGCTCCGCCCTTTCCGCCACCGCCCGGCCAATCCCGGCGAGCGCCCTCCCGGGCCGCCCTAGGCAGCGGAAGGGCACAAAGGCGCCGAGGTGCTCCAGAGAGGCGGGGAGGCGGGAAAAAGAAACCCCGCCCCCTGCGGCCCCGCCCCTCATGAATATGCAGCAGCAGCGTCCCCGGCTACCAATGGGCAGCCGGCTGGCTATGAATATGGAATGAGGCCGTGGCTGCGGCCTTTGTCATGCGGGCCCGGGAGGCGGCGAGAAGCGGTGGCGGCGGCGGGGTGCGAGTCGCAAGATGGCGACCGCCATGTACCTGGAGCACTACCTGGACAGTGAGAGCGGGGCGGGCGCAGCACGGGCATGGAGGGGGGTGAGGGGGGTGCTCGGAACGGCGGGGGCCAAGGCTGCGGCGGCTGCGGCGCGGGAATTAGATCTGCGCCACGGGCTGGGCGGGCGGGGCCGCACGGTGTCATCAGCTGCCGCGCCGGCGCGTCATCGCTGTGCGCTGTGAGGCATGGCGGGTGCCGGCACGCTGACCGGTAGCCGGGTGAGTGCCGGTTCCACGGGTGCGGGAGCTCCCGTGATGTGAGCGGGCAGCTGCTGCAGCAGGTCCAGAGAAGGGCAAAGAGCTTGTGCAGGGCCGTGAGCACAAGTGTGATGGGGAACGGCTTAGGGACCGGGAGGGTGCAGTCTGGAGAAGAGAAGGTTCAGGGGGCACCTTATCACTCCATAACTACCTGAAGGAGGTTGTAGTGAGGTGGGGTCGGTGTGTCCTTCCAGGTAACAAGCGATAGGACAAAAGGAAACGGCCTCAGGCTGCATCAGGGGAGGTTTAGATTGGATATTAGGAACAATTTCTTCACTGAGGGGGTGATCAGACATTGGAACAAGCTGCTCAGGGAATGGTGGAATCACCATCCCTGGAAGTGTTCAGAAAGCATGTAGATGAGTCCCTCAGTGACACAGCTTAGTGGTGGCCTTGGCAGTCCTGGAGTAAAGGACTTCATGGTCTTAAAGGCCTTCTGCAACCTAGTTGATGCTATGGTTTGCAGTATGTAGAACTAAATGTACATTTGAGTGCAGGTCTCCTGTGGTGCAGGCTTTGTCCTTGGAAGGCTTCCAGTCATGAACAAGGGCTACGTGCTGCCTCTGCGTCTGCCTGTGTGTGTACATATAGCGCAGCAGTGAGTGATCCAGCTGCTGGCTCTGTAACGCAGCAGGACCTGTAGCTCTGTTCAGGGTTACATGGCTATGGAGGGATGGCTGACACAGGGAGAACAGGATGTAGGATTGCTTGGTCTTTGTGTTTCAGGTATTGAAAACCTGCCCTGCGAGCTGCAGAGGAACTTCCAACTGATGCGGGAGTTGGATCAGAGAACAGAAGGTGTGTTCAGGTGTTCGGTAAGCAAAGTCTGACAAGAGAGCCTCGACCTGAAGGACAGGAACAGCCTTGTGGAGACTTGGCTTTAGAGGATGTGTCTCCCTCTCCTTTTCCTTTTCTCAAGCTCAGTGCTGTGCAGCAATTGCTGCTTTTCTGCAAGGGCTGCACCTCACAGGACTAGGTTTCTTTTCAGCAATTGCACATTAATTTGTAGCTGTGTGATTGCCATACCCCATGGCCCCATGGATGGCCCTGCTTGCACATATTTCCACGTAGACTCAGTTGCAGGTTGCTGTGTTTCTTGCAAGACCAGGTATTTTTTCCATTTTTTGAAGTTTCTGGTGGTGTTTGATGGCACATTAGCAGTTTTTAATTTGAGCAGTTAGAGTGACAGAATGACTGCGCAGCAAATGCAATGTTCTGCATGTGGGAAGAGAGTTTGTGAACCTGTGGGTTAAGTTTCTGATCCAAACTGTGAGACTCTCCTCTGAATTAACTGTAAAACACTTGAGAAATCAGAATCTCAACATGAGTGTTGGAAGAGTGAATACCTTTAACTCTTCTTTTGGGTTGTTTGTTTTTTAAAGGTGAGTACATTAAAGAGTCAGGGAAGTCAAAAACTGTCAGGAGAGGTCTTCTAAATACCATAAAGAGGTAGAAGAAAAAAATATTTGCTTTGGCACACAGCTTTTTCACATGTATAAGCTTTGCTTTTCAGATAAGAAAGCAGAAATTGACACTCTTGCAGCAGAATACATTGAATCAGTGAAAAACATGTTACCCGCGGAGAGGATGGAACACCTGAAGAAAATCCAGAGTGCCTACAGTAAATGTAAAGAGTACAGTGATGATAAAGTCCAGCTGGCCATGCAGACCTATGAGATGGTGAGTGTCACAACCAGTGAGACTTTGTAGAAGTGATCATACCATGGAATGGGGCTGTGCATGTGGTGCACATGGGAGATGCTTCCACAGTGTTGATTTTCTCTGATGTGTTTTTACTTAAATATCTTACTGAAACAAATTATTAATCCTCAAGCTTATTTTTCTGTTGCCTTCCTCAATCCCTGTTTTGCTACCAGATTTAGTAATAGAATTATAGCCACAGAACCACAGATTGGTTTGGATTGGAAGGGACCTTGAAGCTCATCCAGTTCCAGCCCCCAGCCATGGGCAGGGACACCTTCCATTAGACCAAGTTGCTTCAAGCCCCATCCAACCTGGCCTTGAACACTGCCAGGGATGGGGCAGCCACAGCTTCTCTGGGCAACCTCAGTGGTGCCAGGGCCTCACCACTCTCATAGGGAAGAATTTCTTCCTAATATCTAATCTAAATCTCTGTCAGTTTAAAGCCATTTCCCCTTGTTCTGTCAGTATATGTCCTCGTAAAAAGTCAGTCTCCAGATTTTCTGTAGGCCCTTTTTAGCTGTTGAAAGGCCACAATAAGGTCTCCAGAGCTGCCTTTTCTCCAGGCTATGCAAGTTAAGTAGGTTTCTCTTCTGGTGAAGAGTTAAATTAGTTTATCCCAGTTGGAGATCCCTAGATCTAGTAGTACCCATCTGCTGTGTAACAATGCCACCAAACTGACCCCACTCTCTTCCCCAGGAGCTTTCCTGTCACCCAATAATTTTATTTAGGGCTGGTCTTAGTTGTAAGCTACATTTTTTTAAGTCAACTTCAATTCTGTGTTGTGGAGGAGTGGAATAAAATTTGCTCAGTTACCTTTGTTTCCAAGTGGCAAAAGAAAACAAACCTGTCAGATCCACTTCTCCGGTTGTATACTGGACACGAAGCTTTCCTCAATGGACCGTTCTTAAGATTTAGCTTTCCACTTTTTTTCTTCTTCTGCCCCTACTCCTGTTTATCTGTCCCTTGAGTAATTCTTATCTCTGTATTTTATCCCTTAGACACAACTTGAGCAAAGGCAATCCTTCTAACTGTACTTGGTCTGTTTTGTCTAGATTCTAGGGATGCTTTGGGTTCTGCTACATCTGCAGCTGCAGTACATTTTATTGCCATAAATACCACAGAAAAGGAAATTGCTTCATAGGAACTGAAAAGTATCCTAGATACCTAAATTGAGAGCTAAGTATTACAGCAACACTGTTTGGTGGCTTAAAATGCTTTTCTGTATGTCTGTTCTGTAAGCCATGTCATTGCAGCCAGGGAAGTACAAGTTAGTTAATGTGTATTGGCTTGACATTGGAGGAAATACTTGGCAGAAGTCTGTATTTATCGCTTAATTTCTTCATACAGCATGCCAGTGGAGCACCAGAAAAAACAGACTGATGTGCTCAGCACATGTTCATGGACAGCAGTTGAATAACGTGTTCTGAAAATTGCAGGGAGAAAACAACTTATTTTACTATTTCAGCACCTTCCTTCCTTTCTCTTTGTCTGCAGAGGGATTGGGTCCTCTTGCTTTTGCCTGTTTTCTTTTTTTCTGCCTTGGTTCCCCTCTTCCAGTTTGGCAGCCCTTTCATTCCCTGCTCTGAAGTAGTATACCCCCGTTTGTGCCGATAACAGCCATGTCATTGGACCTTCCTGTTTTCGTTTGGGGATTTTAATTTATTTCTTTTAAAATTCAGTTTGTGGTTTCCTTTCCTGTGCAGGTGGATAAGCATATCCGCCGGCTGGATGCGGACTTGGCCCGGTTTGAAGCAGATCTGAAAGATAAACTGGAAGGCAGTGACTTTGAAAACCCTGGGTCTCGAAGCCTGAAAAGTGCGTACATCTTACAAGTTGGTTGACAGCCTTTTCCAGCACTGAGCACATCTGACCTGAAAGGCTAAGACAGAAAGTAGGCTGTTCTTTCTGGGGGAAGAATTCTAGTACATCACAGAGTACTTCTCTACTTGTTTTTAATACTCTTCAAATATTTACACTGTTCTGATGGGCAATAAACAGGTGAAGAAAAATGTAGTGCTGGGATCTAACTTACTGTCTCTGCTTGCCAGATCATCCTGAGGTGGCCCACAGGTGTAAGGAGGGTGCTGGCCAAGGGGCATTTGTGACAAAACTGAAGTGGTGTTCTTACAGCTTTTGAGTGTAACGGTCTTGGTTTCAGGCTTGATCTGTTACTCAGTAAGTTCTAAGCTGTTTTTTGAGGGAAGTAGATTTGCCTATTTTCCTCTTTATACCAGAATTTGCATACTAATCAAGCTGAGAATGACAGGAAAAAAACAGAAGTTAAAGGAAGGTACCAGTTTCTCTACACTGGAAATCTCTGTGATTACTGTGAAATCTGAGTGTGGTTAACAGCAGCACAGCTTTAGGTTTTAAACTATGAAAGGGGTAAGATATCAGATGTGGACATAAAAGATAACTGAGTAACTGATTAAGTGGCTGAATATTTAAAAATATACTGAGATTTAAAAAATATTACAGTGTGTCTAATCAAATATGATGCTATTTATATCTTGTGCAATGATATGGGGTTAACATTTCATGCTGCTTATTTCATTTTCCATAATTAAGTGTTAGACTTCCGTAAGATACATTATCTCTGAACTGCCAGGGTTGCATAGTAGTTTCATTGTATGTGATTTTAATTTGCAGATTTAGTTTTTAGGTACCTTTTACAGTCAGTTTATTGGCTTCTATTGTGGTGGGCTTGGCAATGCTTGTTAAATGGTTGGGCTTCATGTTCTTAAGGGTCTTTTTCAACAACGCTGATTCTGTTTACTGCAGTGGTCTAGTTGCCACAACTGTGAACACAAGAATTTGCTGCTCAGTCATACTACCTGCCAGTGTGGCATATTTGTGGTATACAAATGTATTTCAAAATCAGCATTCATGTGAAGTCAGATATGAAATAAGGCTTTCAAAACACATGGCATCAAAATAAGAACATCTAGGGATGTTTCTGGGATTCCATTAGGTTGAAACGATGGTTCTTTTTCTTTATAGAGGGACGAAATCAGAAAGACAAAAGAGGCTCTCGTGGTCGAGGCAGACGAACATCTGAAGAAGATACACCAAAGAAAAAGAAGCTCAAAGGGGGGTAAGGTGTAGCCTGTCACAGCTCTGGTGACTTTGGCTTGACTCTTCATGAATTTTCCACAAGCTCATGTTACCCTATTTATGACTCAGGTCTGGATGGTGGGTGGTGTTAAGTGTGTTCTGGTCTTACTCCAATTCATCAGTGTCCTGCTTAGGACAAGTTAGCTTCATTAATTAACTCCTTGGTTGGCATGTGGAAACTCAGCATGCTCAAAATGCCTTCTCGACTGGAAGGACAAGATCAGCTTTTCTGTTGCTGTTGGCAAGCTGGGAAAAAATAGCTTTGAATTTAGGTTTAATTGGTTTGGTTTGGTTTTTTTTTTCTGTCCCGCAGCTATTTTGAACAGTTGTTTGTGGTCTTAATTGTAAAAAGAAACACTTGCCCATCAGGACAGAAACTGATGATGTATAGTTCTAGAAATCGTGGAGAACAAAGAATTGCCCTAGATAGTCTTAAATAATCTAACTTGGTTTTGTGATGCAAGGAAAAAACCATATCCTCTCTCCATAATTAGATTTATGTTACCTTAGGGGCTCTGTTAATTGTGATCTTCTCATGTGCCTAAACAGAGGGACAGAAAACTAAAAGTTGTTTCCATTGACTGTTACTGACATGTCAAATTAATGCATTCCTGTTAGAGCAAGAGGGTTCACTCGTACCTGGCAATGAGAGAAAGAATGTCTGCTAAAACAGATTGGGTAGTGAATCAGATTCTTCTGTCCACAAGCAGAAGTGATCTGTACATGAATTTTGTTACTGTAGTCATGGCATCTACAATTTTTTCTCTTAGTCCTTTATAGTCAAACTCATGTTTTGTGTTTGTAGTAAAAATTTAATATATTCTTTCCTTCATGTTACAAAATTAAACCTATGATTTTTGTCATTGGCTATTCTGTGATAATGTAAGCTAAACTCTAAAGTACAATCGGTGTGTTTTAGAGAAGATACTGTTAAAAATTAATGTTCCCAAGTGGGATTTAGATCTTGGGGATATGGTGTTACCTGCAATGAAAAGTGTTTTTCCTCAATCTGTCCTTGTTCACAGATCTGAGTTTGCTGATACCATCCTGTCAGTGCATCCCTCAGATGTCCTAGACATGCCAGTGGACCCCAATGAACCTACCTACTGCTTATGTCACCAGGTGTCCTATGGAGAAATGATTGGCTGTGACAATCCTGATGTAAGCACTTGAGATGATTTATTTCCAGATGTTTGCTACATCACATCACTGTGAAATCTGCGGGTCTTACTTGCTCAGTTGGATCATTCAGCTGTTACTTTCATTTTGTGAAACACTAAACATCTCCTGTGGGTTTTTCCTTTCTGTTTTGCAGTGCCCAATTGAATGGTTCCACTTTGCTTGTGTGGACCTCACCACCAAACCAAAAGGGAAATGGTGAGTGTGACAAGGCACCACTTTCTGATTTTCATCAGTCTACAATTTTCCTCATATAAGATTCGCAGTAAGAATTAAAACCCCATTGTTACCCTTCCTGACAGAGGAGCTTTGCTCTTGTCATCAGAGGGTTTGCATCTTCTGTGGTTTGGAATCATGTTTGTTCAATGGTAGAAGGTACAAAGGGAACTTTCTTCCTAAAGTCTACTTCCATGTGAGTCTTGATTTCTGACAGGAGCAAAACAGGGACCCAGGCACATGCAGAGGTTTTGAACTGAGGCTGTGTAAATGTATACATGTTGCATCTTAGGCTTGCTGTATTGTCATGTAGTTGTGGCTGTGGTTAAAATTGAGAAGTGTTTATGTATTGTTTCACTTCTGGAAGCAAAATTTGAAGACTGTTCTAGGTTTTGCCTTTACACTGCCCTCCCACCTATTTATTCCCAAATGGTAAAAACCCTTTTGGACTATGTGCTATTAACTACAGGAACTGATAACTGCCTTTCCTTCTTTCCCTCTAGGTTTTGTCCTCGTTGTGTTCAGGAAAGAAAGAAAAAGAAGTAGGGGAATACATTTAATACTCCTTCATGTTGCAATATTATCTTTGATTAATTTTTTAATCTACCTTCCTTCTTTTTCTGATACGATATTTAATTGTCCAGTGGCCAGTTGTAATTCCAGTCCTTTCAAGTGAAAATGGCTTTCAGAGGGAGCCCCAAATCCCTTTGCCACAGGTATTTTATTTATGTTATACTTGCACAGCACTGAAATTGGTGTTACTATGAAGTGCTAGGGCAGCCAATAGCTGTAGTCTCTGCTAGCTTACTGGAGTCTGTGAAACCACGTAAGGCACTGCAGGAGAATGAAATGCCTCAATCCAGTGTGGTGCATCATCATCATTGAAACAATTTAGGCCTGGAGCTTCATGTGCAGAGAAGGAATTTTCTCCAATGTAGCCTTCATGAAAGAAAATAGGTTTCACTGTTTAGGTCTGAAGTCCATCTGGTTTGCAGTTTTGTAGTACAGAAAGGAACAGGAACAGGAAAGCTGGTTCACTGTTTCCAGTGTCTGTTTCCTCAGTGTTTTGGTGGCATAGGTTTGGAAGAGAGGTGAGATTAAGTCTTCTCTTTTGGGAAATTTCTTCTGTCTGCCTTTGCACTGCCTTTATTTTACTTAATCTTGCCCCATTCACATGGACCTTAAGCAAATCATTTGACTTTTCACCTCCTCCTAGAAAACGTTTGTCTTTTGGGGGAGAAAACATTTAAAAAACAAAGGATTTGTCCTGCAGTTTCTTAGTGACAGTAGTACTGAGAGAGGGTGTTACCTTTCCTGGCTGTATCCATTTCTCTGAAGATCCTTTAAGTGCATTACTGTGAAGATGAAATCTGAAGTATTCTAATAGAGATAGAGGTCAGATTTATTCATAAGATAAGATGAAGGCCTGACTTTTGTAACTTGTGTTTGCATGTGTTGCACCTGGGTAAATCAGGAAAACAGTCTTTAGGGGAAGACTCCCTAAGGACAATGTGCATATGCCCAGGAGTGTGTGGCAAAGCTGAAAGGCAGCCTTGTAACCTGGGGGCTGGGGTGTGAATAGCATTTGCTGTGAAGCATTGCTGTTGAGGAAGACCATTCAGCAGGAATGTTTTAATGTGACTTTTGTCTTTTTGGGGGGAGGGCATGGGGTTTTGCATATTTGCATGTTCTTGACTTCTTTAAGCTGCCTTTCAGATTATGAATGTGAATCCTTGCTGTCACTACAGTGTCAGTTGCTGCAGCAGAAGGAAGAGAAGGAAATTAGGAGTAGGAAAACAAAAGTCTTTCTGGCTTTTCTTCCTTCCTTCCTCTGAGTCAGTACTGAATGCAAAAGTTGAGGGAAGGGCAGAGATAAGTGTTGTCTGCATATAAACCCCTTGCATTATGGGGCTTACCTGCCTGCAATACAAGATGGTCTTGCTCTGTTAGGATTTGTAGATGCTGCAGGTATGTCAAGAGTTACATAGAAGAAACCTTTTAATCCTAGGACAGCTTTTCTGTGAACATTTTGATCTGCATATTGCATCTGCTATGGAAAAAAAAAAGCCTGTCTCCATAGTCCTGTAATTTAAAGTGTGATGCTGCACATATGTTCACCGCGTTGCATCACTCTGCATTTTGTATATGAAGTTTTCACAGTTGTGTTTACAAGATAATGTGCATTTGTCATTGTCACTGTTGTAATAGCACCCAGAAGTCAGGCAGGCAAATGAAAAGCAGGTTGCTGGAGGGGAGGAAGAGGAAGAGCAGTCACACAAACCTGACTTCAGACATGCAGTCAGCCCTCTTTGTTTTTCTGCCTCTTGCTTTGGGGGAGAGCAAATATAATCGTGATACCTCATGAGCCAGTCTGTAATTCAGTAGCCCATGAATGAGACCTGTACCTCGTTGATCTGCTACACTGGATTGATGGAGGAGTGTTAACTGTGTTCTGAAGAGTAGTGGTGATGCTCTTTCAGATTCTATTTTCCCCTTCCACCCAATGGTATTATATATTACTCTTTCCCCTATTTCCCCCCAAGGCTTTATTAGTCGTGGTGTCACCATAGATCAAACATTTGATTTAAAACAATCTTAAAAATCCCACTGCACCTCTCTTGAAGTCTTGCTGAAAGTATACCCATACAGAATTGTGTAGCTGTGGCTTAGTCACTGCAAAGCTAACCACCCTCAGCTCTGAGAACGTGATCAGGTAGGACAGCAGAACACATTTTGTTAGCAAGTGCTTTTTTTGGCTTGGAAGAGCAAACACTTTCCACTTTAACCAGCAAAGCAAAAATAAGCTCTGGAAGTTAGCATCAGCTGTCAAAAGGAAAGAGTTTGCTAGGGTTCATGAATAGTGTGAGGTACAACATACTGCTCTTCTTTACAACGTAAGGTCTCAAATGATCCAATACCAGCAATAAACTGTCCCACTCAGAACACACCAATGTGTGGGCTCTGACAGGCTCAGGAGTGTCTCTTGGCCAATTTTTAAGACACCTTGTAGACAGAAATACCGGTAGCCTTCATTTTTGCTTACTAAGGGATTTAAATCTTTCTCCTGAATTTTGAATGTACAGTGTTAAATATACTTTCATGGAGAAGGGTGAACAGGATCCACAAAGGAATGTTCCACTAAAGATTGTCGAAATACCCGAATACCTTGTGGGGTTCAGCTTTATAGCAGCTTGTCCAAACTGGAGATGGAATGACTTTAACCCAATTGTTCTATTTTTTAAAGTAATTAGATCTTTGTTCCCTTTGTAAATGGAAGAGAATATAAATCTTTTTATTAAAAAAAAAAAGAATGTAAAGTAAAAAATGTATATCTGTATTTTTGGATCATGTTATAGATAATGCATATATTGTTATAAATAAAGTATTTTTGGGCACAACGATGTAGGAGAGTGCCTTGTGCTGTTGCGGTGGGCAGGGGGTCATGCAGGGGGTAGGCCAGCAGGGGGCGCGCGGGGGGCGGGCTGTCCCGACCGGGCGCTAGGACCCAACGCGGTCCCCCGGGAAGGGAGGGCGCTGCTGAGCGCATGCGTGGTGGGCTCCCCTTGGCCTATTCACGGCGGGGGCACAGGGTCTGTTCTGTGGCCGCCGTTGCCGCCCGCGCCGGAGCCGGCCCGGGTCTGCCTGGTCCGCAGGCGGTTTGCCTTCTCTGAGTCGTGCGCTAGCGGCCGCGGGTTACAGTGCAAGGGAGAGTTTCTGTCCTGAGGTGCTGCGACGGAATGGACGCCCTCACCCACCGCCGGGGTACCGCAGGGCAGAGCGGCTGTCACCCCTAGAGCCTTGTCCAGCTCCTTACAGGCCGGGAGAGGAGGCCGGCTGGCGGGGCGGGGAGCGGAGCGGAGCCTGCCCCTTGGCTGGACCTCTCTGTTCAGGGCGGCCATGGGGGTTTTCCCCGTGGTGCCTCCCCGCGCTGTGCGGAGCCGCTGGGCGCCGCTGAGGTTGTTGACGGGCTGCCACAGGAGCACCTCGGCACAGCAGAGTAGCACCAACGCCCTGGGGCTGCTTCAGCAGAGGAAACAGCCCCCGAGTGTGGTTCGCAGGCCGTGGGACTCGAGGTCTCGGAGCAGGAGAGCGCTCCATGCAGGATCCTGCAGCCTCCAGGAGGTCATGCTGACCAGCGAGCGGTACGGAGTGCGGAGGCTGCCCTTCTCCCGTGTGTCTGATGGCGATGTGGCGTTCTTCGAGCGGATAATGCCCGGCAGAGTCATCACAAATGCGGAGGAACTGAAACCGTTCAACGTGGACTGGCTTAAGTCGGTCCGAGGTAAGTGAGCTTGCTTAGATTTCTGGTTTTGTTTGAGCCTCTCTGCCTCTGTTCCCAGACCAGAATAAAAAAGCGAAGAAAATTTCATCTTTATTTAGAGCAGACCGCATCTTCACAGACAAAAATTCTCCTTTGAGAATTGCCTAATATTTGGTAATCTTTCAGGCTTTCATTACAAAAAAAAAACACCAACCCTAAGACCTGTTAACTTACTATTTATTTTTTCCTGAAGCAGTTGGCAGTTAACACTTTTGGCTGGCATTCAGAGAACAAATGTGGTGAAATTTTCAGTTGCTCTTGTCAAAGATTTCATAAGAATATAAAACCTTTCCTATTGCCCCTGCTGGCAGCAGTCTACACGTACATGCAAAGCTTTTGCAGTGCTTTAAGGGAAAGCCTACTGTTGAATATGTTTTGTTTAAAAGTGCCTCACTTCACGGTGTAGGAAGCGTTGTTATTTCAGTCACCATGCTTTACCACCTTTTCTGTCTGAGCCCTGTAGAACCTGCAACTTGCCTTGAGAGTCCCTTGCTTTCATTGCAGGCTGTAGCAAGCTGATGTTGAAACCACAGACAACAGCAGAGGTGTCTCAGGTTCTCAGGTAATGTGCACCTTTTCTGCTGGACTTTGTGGTGAGGAAGCTGAGGCGAGGGAGGGTATGTCAGGTGAAGGGGGCTTCTGGATGTTCAGGCACTAATTAATTACTTAAGCACTGAAAATGCTGGAGCTGTTTTCTTTTTGACTGCAGTGTCTTAAGAGTTGACTCCAGCTCCCTCTTCTGCTCTTTATATGCCAGCTGCCCGCTGTTTCCTAAGGTACCGTTTGTTCCACCTGCCCCCAGGACCAGAGGCACTGCATGCTGTTGCTAGCCGGGGGGTACAGCAGTTATGGGTACAGGTTCCTGAGCAGGAATGTTTTCACTTAGGGAGCTGAAATTTTTCAAGGCAGAAAGGGACTTTCACCTGTGACTTGTATTTCTCAGGCCTGGTGCTCTCCCTGTCCCTCGGCTTTTCTGGACTGATGGTGTCATGGCAGTATCAGTCAGACACGAAGGCCAAACTTTTGTGTGGTTTGCAGAATAAAACTTGCCTGTCCTGGCCAGGTGTGCTTGCAAACGCTGTGGCCACCAGCAGGCTTCTCAAATCAACGTTGGTGGCTTTGAGTAGAAGGGTCTTAAGAGTGCTGGGAGGGGAAGGGGTAAGCAAGTGAACTTAGTATTGATTACTTTTCTGGGTTTTTTTGTCGAAATCAGACACTGTGCGAGTGCTCAAGGGGAGCAGTTGTGTTGAAGGATTAGAAAAATGTGTCTGAATAGGTAAAGGTTAGGCCAGAATCAGGCAGTTTGGAGAGCTAATGTTTTGACCACTAGATCAGTAAGCACACTTCCCTGGTTCATTGTTGTTAGCATCAGGATGTGGGATTGCTGTTTGGCTGAGATATAGAGCTGCAGGAACCCACTCCTGAAGTAGCCATTGGTGCCATGCAGCTTTGTGCCATCCATTGTGCAGGATCCTCTCTGAGTTCATAGAGGATGTGGTGGGGGTGCTTTGCAGGGATGTTGCAGGCTGTGAGGTGATGCTGCTGAGGCATAGATGCACATGTTTTATCACCTACAGGGCACTTATTTCTTAAAGGCAGGTACATGGCAGTGATGTCTTCACTGTTGTCAGAGCCTACTGAGGAAGCCAAGTTGTTAACAGAAACTGCTGCATAAATAGCTTGCTCTAAATGCGCGTGTGAGCAGTGATTTCCAGGCAGATGTTTTGTGTCAGATCTGTAGATACGCACAGAGATAACCCAAAGTGTTTGTTGCTTTGCTCGGTGCTGGGTGAGTTCAGTAAGGAGCTGTGCTTTCTCACTTTTGCAGTGACACTATACCTCTGTGTCAGTTTAATCTTTGGGCTGAACGCAGCTTAATTTTAAGGAGCATTAAGCACTGTTGCAACAGTAGACATTTACATGGAGGTGAAAGGCTTCTAATAGACTGGATTAGGGCCTTAAAATGTGCAAGACTTCAGAAACCTTTTTCCTTCCAGGTACTGTTACGAGAGGAACCTGGCAGTGAACCCACAGGGGGGTAACACAGGCCTTGTTGGGGGCAGCGTTCCTGTCTTTGATGAGATCATTCTCTCCACTGTTCTCATGAACCGGATCACCAGCTTTGACAAGGTGTCTGGTAAATATTGTAGAGGCATATGGCACAGAAATGTGCCTCAGGCCCTAAGCAAACCGTTTTCCTGGGAACCAATAGCTGCAGAATCAGCAAGGTCCAGCCCAGCAGGATCATAAGGGATGCCAGAGGCCTGTGTCATGCAGGCTCCTGCTGTAATCCTTGGGTTATAACAGTAGCAGACAAATCATACATGTGGTATTTACCTTTTTGTGGAGTATCAGCTTGTAGCGGGTTGTTTATGTTTCAGGAATCCTTGTCTGCCAAGCTGGCTGCATCTTAGAGAAGCTCAACGAGTACTTGGAGGAGCAGGGATTTATCATGCCGCTTGACTTGGGGGCGAAGGGTAGCTGCCACATTGGTGGCAATGTGGCCACTAATGCTGGAGGCTTGAGGCTCTTGAGATACGGCTCTCTCCGAGGGACAGTGCTAGGACTGGAAGTGGTAAGGCGAGTACCTGGCAGTTCCCTTCTGTGTTTAAACCTCTACTTCCTACAATTTCCTGCTGTTCTAGCCCTTAGCTATCCATTATGCAAACAAGTTCCTCTCCAGGCTTTGATTTAACTCTTCTTTGTGTGGCTCTTTTGAGGAGTCAACAAGTGTCTTCATGCATGTAGCATCTCTTATTGCTACCACAGTGCCCAGCTTCCACCTCTGTCCTTACTGACAGAAGTGATATGAGATGGTTTTCTAATCCAGAAAAGTGAAAAGATGACAGGGAGAGATTTTGTGATCCCAGGTCACCTGCATGAGTTTGGTTCCTCTGTGAAGTGGTGGGGCTCTGGAACATTCCACTAATTCCATCCTATAGCTCTGTCTTCTAGTGGCTGCTCACTTGATTTCTAATAGAGCTGTGCACTTTGGGTTTGTTTGGCTGCTGGGTTTCTCCTTGAGTCTTTGCTGTACCTCAGCCTGCTTCTGCCCTGCAGGCCTATGCCTCTGTGTGTAAAGGCTGGGATTAGTTCCAAAAGATTCTAGGGCTTGGGAGTAAAAAGTTAATAGGAAATAAATTGGGTAGGTAGCAAAAGCCTTGTTTGGTTTTATTGTGTATGCTCAGAAAGGAGAGGTTTTGCTTCTCAGGTTAGTCCCTCTAGTGTCAAAACAGCCTTCAATAACATGTCTTGGGGACATTCAGCCTTGATTTAAGGCTCAGGTGATCGAGGGCTTACTTCATTCTGGTTAACTATGTTCACTGGTTTAAATAGTGTTCCTTCTTTCTGTTGAATTATGGGAGCTAGGGCTGCAAAGAATGGCCGATCTTCACCACTGGTAAGAAAAGCAGGGAAATTCAGTCTTCTGTTACTACTTCTCTTGTTGGAATGTATGCAAACAGCACTGTAAAAAAAGAAACAGAAAAGTTGGGGAAGACTCAAGTAGGATATAGAGAGGAGGAAGAGCTGGGAGTGGAGGATCAGAGGAAAGACTCTGGGAGTGGGCTGCAGCTGGAGTTCACTGATCATTAGCTTGGTAGTAGACAAGCTTATGCCAACAGATTTCTACACAGGTGCTTTGACTGGGTCTCTGTATTCCCACAGGTGCTGGCTGATGGCTCAGCTCTAGACTGTTTGGCCTCTCTGCGCAAAGATAACACTGGCTATGATTTGAAGCAGCTTTTTATTGGATCTGAGGGGACCTTGGGAGTTATCACTGCTGTCTCCATACTTTGTCCTCAGAAACCAAAGGCTGTGAACCTGGCATTCCTAGGTAGGAGCTGGTGCTAAGTTCTCACCTGAATTCAGAGGCTGGGAAGAGAATGGGGATGAAGCAAAGAAAGCACTGGTCAGCCTGCTGAGCTTGCATGCCAGTATCAGCTTGTTTCTGAGAAACAATGTGGTGCTGGATGTTAAAATATCTTTTACATCAGTGGTATAAACATTTAAAATACCTGCTCGGGCAGGGTGTCCTGAAAAGGAAGGGGAGACAGGAGCTTAGCAGGATGAAGAAGCAGGCAGGATACTGCTATCACTGATGAGGGCCTGGTCTGACAGTAACCAAGCAAGGTGAGCAGGGCAAGTGTGGTGACAGTAGGCAGTCTGTCCAGTCCAGTGGTCACCAGGTGAGGCCATAGTGACAAGGCAAGGCTGGGAAGTCAAGTCTGCAGGTCAGGGTCTGGCTCAGCAGAGTACATGGGCAGGCACAGCTACTTCTGAGTGAGCCTCAGCAGAGGTGTCCCTGCTTGACTTGAAGCCTGATAGACTTTTAAAATCATTTTACAAGGTTTCAGAGCCTGTTTTTTGTTCCTGATTCCTCTGTGTTCTGTTTGAAGGGTGTCAGAGTTTTGCTAAAGTTCTGGAAACATTTACAACCTGCAGAGCCATGCTGGGAGAGATCCTGTCTGCCTACGAGTTCATGGATGAGAAGTGCATGGAGTTGGTTGAGAGACATCTGAAGCTGACCAGCCCAGTGAGAGGTATCAGTGTCATTCATACTGTACGAAGAGGCATTGTACTGACTAGTTTTTATACTGTTTATATACACAATGGGTGTGTGGGCATCTGTCATAATACTGTACCCAGTATTCAATTCCAAAGACATTTGATGAAAACCTTTAAGGATAAGATTTGTTATTTCTACTTGTTCCCACAGAACTGCTAGTTTTCTGAAAAGCGGTGGCTAGGTAAAGGATATAGCATGTAAGTGAAGTGTTCTAGAAATAGAAGATTGACACTTGAGCTGCCCTTCCACTGGCACCAGAGAATCTGGGCATAGAGCAACCTCAGGAAATGTGCTGAGCTTGGGAAAAGTTCCAGAACCTGCACTGCATTCCTGTGCTTTTGCCCCAGAACATCTGGATATTCTGTTCTCCCTCACTTTCAGACAGCCCTTTTTATGTTTTAATTGAAACTTCGGGCTCCAACTCAACCCATGATGAAGAAAAATTGAACAACTTCCTAGAGCAAGCTATGACTTCTGGTTTGGTCACTGATGGAACTGTAGCAACAGATGAGAAGAAGATAAAGGCAAGTCATGGTTTCCTCTTGCACAAATCTTTTTGACATGGTTCTCTACTAGGATTTGTGGTTTTTAATAGGGAAATGGGGAGACTGATGTTTGGTATAAATGACCCTGAGTGACCTGGTACCTTATTTGCATATTGAGTAAGAATGCTAAGAGAGAATCCTTGCCACTGCTACTCTTCCCAGAAGGCCTGAGTATTTGGGGTTTCAATTTCCTCTTTTAAAAAGATGAGAATAATGTGTACATCTTTCAGTAGCTGCCAGGGTAGGACCCAACCTGCCTGCTATTTAAACCAGAAGTTGAGTTGCCAGCAAGGCCAGGAGTGAGCAAAGTCCTGTAGGCCAGCAGGACAGGGGTGTGCTAGAGGCAGAGACTGTGGTCCCTGGGAGCAGGATAGACATGTAGTGTTTTGGTGAGAAGGACAGTATTTTGTGTCTTGTGAACGTAAGTCTTTTACACTCACCCTTATTTCTGCCAGCCCCAGTTCCCAAACCAAGCCTTGCAGTTCAGTAGAGAAGGCATATCCCCAGGTCTTGGGAAACTCAAAACAGCTTTGGAGAGAATGCCCATGCCTGTGTTTGTTCTCTCTGGGGTATTGGAAGCTTGAAGAGTTGGTGTATCACTTTACTGTACAGCGCTACCAAGAAAGTATTATTACTAGCTTTCAAAAGGTGGAGGATATCAAGGGAAATCAGATGTTGATGCTATATGGAAAGAATCAAGACTTTTTCCCTCCATGCCACAGCGCGTGGAATCCAAGAGGCACTTGGATTATGTGGATATCTTTGATCTCTGATTGACCAGACACTGTGGAGCCTGCGGGAGAGGATCACAGAGGCCCTCACTCACGATGGCTGTGTCTACAAATACGACATCTCCCTCCCTGTGGGAAAGCTGTATGATCTTGTGACTGACACCAGGGCTCGGCTGGGCGCAAGTGCCAAAAGCGTGGTGGGCTATGGCCACTTAGGTAAGTGTGGGTGCTGGGAAATGAGCAATTGTTCTTTTGTGCTCCAGGTTTTGCTGGCCAACTTCCTCGTAGGTTTAAAGGTTGTTTTTTAGATTAGTGAGAGGCATAGACTAAATAGCCAAGAGCTGCCAGAAGAGGAGGATGCATGAGGATCTTCATGTTCAAATTTCATTGCTTTCAGACTTCCTTCCATATATAAGTGGCAGGTTGCTAGACAGACGGCCAGTGAACTGGTCATTTGTGTATTCATGGAATCACAGACTGGTTTGGGTTGGAATGACCTTAAGATCATCCAGTTCCAGCCCCTGCCATGGGCAGGGACACCTTCCACTAGTGTGGAAGCCTGGCCTTGGACACTGCCAAGGATGGGACAGCCACAGCTTCTCTGGGCAACCTGTGCCAGGGCGTCAGCACCCTCACAGGGAAGGACTTTTTTCCCTCATATCTAATCTTAAGTCTCCCCTCTGTCAGCCCAAAGCCTTTCCCCCTCGTCCTGTCACTGCAGGCCCTTGTAAAATGTCCCTCTCCAGATTTCTTGTTGGCCCCTTCAGGCACTGGAAGCTGCTCTAAGGTCTCTGTGGAGCCTTCTCTTCTCCAGGCTGAACTAGCCCAGCTCTCTCAGCCTGTCTCCTCAGAGCATCTTTATGGCCACCTGTCATGGTTTAAACACAGTTTCCACTCCCCTCCCCTCTTTCTTTCCTCCCCCCCCTCCTCCCAGAGGGGTGGGGAGGAGAATCAAAGGAAGGCAACTCCCGCAGATTGAGATAAGAACAGTCCATTAACTAAGGTATAACACAAATCACTACTGCTACCACCAATAATAACGATGATAAGAAAATAACAAGGGAAGAGAGTACAATACCACCCGCAGAAAACGAGCCCATCCGGGAAGTGAAATATCCTTCCAGGTAACTCCCCATTACCTCCCTGTGCATGATGTGCTGTGGTATGGAATGCCTCTTTGGCTAGTTTGGGTCAGGTGTCCTGTCCCTGCTTCCCCCTGGCCTCCCCTCCTCCCTGGCAGAGCATGAAACTCAGAAAGTCCTTGGTCAGAATAAACATTACTTAGTGACAACTAAAAACATCGGTGTTACCAGCGCTGTTCCCAGGCTGAGAGTCAAAACATAAAAACTGCATCAGCTACTAAGAGGGAGAAAAATTGACTGCTACTGCTGAACCCAGGACACCACCTCTAGACTCACTCAGGCAGATCCTATCCCTCTTACGTTTGGTGCCCCAGAGCTGAATGTAAGAGGGAGGTGGGTTCTTGCTCTCTACTTTTTATTGAAATATATAGGTTGTTTAATTGCACCATCAACTGGTACTTGGACACCTCTGGTAAACACTTTTCTGTACAAAATGGTCAGTCATATTGGAAATCAATTTTGTCTGAGTAATTAACCTTCCAAAAGAGATGCTTTGAAGCTAGTTTGATTTTACAAGCAGGTAAATTGGTAGCTTAGCAGAGCTGTGCTCTTCAAAAGAAAACAGAAGTAACAACACACAGGCTGATTTGAGATGATTTGAAAGACCTAGAAAGACAAAAAGACAAGCCTGCATAATGAAGGCTGCCTCTGATAGCTCCTGGTAGTGGGCATTAACCTGTTTACTGTGAGGGTTTGCTGGGATGCAGGAAGAGGTTCCGGGGTGAGAATGAGCAAGTTTTGTTTATCTCTGTGTGTTTTGTCTCCTGAATACCCAACAACTATGTGCTTAATCAAATACGTCATGCACAAGTGGCAACAGGAGAAAATGTTCTGCTTGCTTTGTTTCTGTTGACACGTGCCAAAGTGCATTTAGAACATTGCACAAACATAATAGGAAGAGAGAAAGTGGTGAAGGACCATGTTAAAATCTAATGATCATTATGAAATACTGCTGGGGCAGTCTCTGGCATGCCACCTCAGTAGCAGGACAACATCTGAGGCACCACAATTTGAATTTTCAAATCACAATAACTGCAATTTTAAAGTAGCTTAACTCAGAACCCTTCCTCAAATGTTGCACTGGAAGCATGGAAAAACAAAGATCCTACTTGAATTATTTGTGAACGGAGACGCTGGTGTTTGTAGGAGGATAGCAAATTGTCCTTTATTCAGTCTGGGGACTAACAAAGGCACCGTTGTTTGGGTACATGGAGGAGGCAGTAATGAGTCTCCATTGTGGGACCACTGAGTGTTTCTTACAGACCCACCTCTGCAATGTTTTCTTACAGGAGATGGAAACTTGCACTTGAACATCACAGCAGAGTCCTATAACCATTCCCTGTTGGATGCCATTGAGCCCTTTGTGTATGAGTGGACTGCAAGATACAACGGCAGTATCAGTGCAGAGCATGGACTGGGCTTCAAGAAAAAGCAGTTCATTCAGTACAGCAAACCCAGGGAGGCAATCCATCTAATGCAGCATTTCAAAGCCATGTTAGACCCCAAAGGAATCCTCAACCCATACAAGATGCTGCCCTCCAGTTCCTGAGAGCAACACACACTGAGAAGTGAGCGGATACCATCACACAAGGATGGCACGTGTAGCTCAGTACCTGTACTTTAGCCATAAACATACTCATGGATCAAGCAAGCACTTGGAATGCTCCTTGTTTTAGTTTTTTAATGTGATGGAACAAGAAACATGGTTCTTCTATTTAGGGGCGCCTGCCCTTTTCTGAAGGGCACGTTACTGCATTTGTATGAGTTTCCTGTTTAATCTGAGCTCTTAAACCAAGCATGCAGCTGTTGTGTGTGGCTGTTCAAGCCATCTTTCTTCTTAGTTTGCTCTGAGTTAGTAGTGAAGTGATAGCAGCCAGAGGAGGCTGGTGTCACACACTTAAGGTGTGCAAGTATGAGAGACATGGGACAAAACATGGGGATGCTGTACCACATCTGACTGAAGGGTGGAACTCAAAAGGTTTGTAGTGAATGGAGCTGCATCTGGCTGGTGACTGATCACCAGTGGTGTTCCTCAGGGCTCAGTCCTGGAGTCAGTGCTGTTCAATACTTCCATCAGGGATCTGGATGCAGGAGTTGAATGCACCATTAGCAATTTTGCTGACAGTGCAGTCTCTGAGAGGGGTGAGGCCCTGGCACAGGTTGCCCAGAGAAGCTGTGGCTGCCCCATCCCTGGCAGTGTTCAAGGCCAGGTTGGACGGGGCTTGGAGCAACCTAGTTTAGTGGCAGGGGGTTGGAACTAGGTGATCTTTGGTCCATTCCAACCAAAACCATTCTGATTCTGCACTAGGACTGTTGTTGAGTCTTGTTGGAGGAACAAGAGACCTTGCAGAAGGATCTAGGTAGACTGGAGCATCAGATCTACCTGATCATTTCACACCACAATCAGTGATATAAAATCTAACATGCTCGAGTGCCAGACTCCACACCTGGGGTAGAGTAGCACCAGGCACAAGTGTAAACTGGGAGAGAAGTGGCTAAGGAGCAGCAAGGACCTGGGGTGCTTGGTGGCAGCAGGCTCACAGGAGCCAGCAGTGTGTGCCCTGGCAGTCGAGAGGACAAACTTCATCCTGGGTTGCATAAACCACAGCAAAACCAGAAGGCCAAAAGAGGTGATTGTTCCACTGTACTCAGTGTTGGTGTGGCCTCACCTCAGGTACTGTGAGCAGTTCTGGACCTCACTGTTCAATGAGGATGTGAAAGTACTTGAATTTGTCAGGAAGAGAGCAACAAAGCTGGTGGCAGGGCTGGAAGCCATGTCCTGGGAGGAGCAGCTGAGGACTCTGGGTTTGTTTCCTTTGGAGAAAAGGAGGCTGAGGAGAGCAACTTCATTGCTCTCTACAGCTTCCTGAGAAGGAGACCTGAAGAGGGACCTGCTAATCTCCTCCCTGGGATCCAGTGATAGGATGCATGGGAATGGCTCAAAGCTGTGCCAGGAGAGGTCTAGACTGGATATTAGGAAACATTTCTTCACCAAGAGGGTGGTCAAACACTGCAACAGGCTTCCTGGAGAGGTGGTTGATGCCCCAAGCCTGTCAGTGTTGTTAAGAGGCGGTTGGGCAATGCCCTTAACAACATGCTTTAAATTTCAGTCAGCCCTGAAGTAGACAGGTCATCAGTTGGGCTAGACAATCGTAGGTCTTTTCCAACTATTTCCTTCTATTTTATTCTGTGATGGGTTTTTTTGCTGGCTTTTATTTTTCCTCTACAGTCTGTCTCTGGTTTTGAGATGACAGGAGTGATTCTCATTTACAGTTTGGTGTACAAAACCACATGGTCACCATGTCAGAGGACAGGCCAAGCCTTCTGCTAGTGAGTCATCTTTGGGTCTAATCAGTGTCTGCTAGTCACATATGTATTTACCAATCCATGTCACTCTTAACTCAGACTGTTGTATCCAAATGAAGCAGATGGTTGGAAAAGCCCAGGGATTTACCAAAGGTAAACTGTATTGATAACCCAACCACCTTCTGCAATAAAATAACATTTTCTGTCTACATGAGGAGAGCAGTGGGGGGTGTTTGCCTGGATGTCAGTAGTGTCAGTCCTGTTGCCACAGTTTCCCACAGCTTTCTCCTGGACAGGCTGGTGTGACACACACCAGAGGGGTATCTGGAGCATGGACAGGAAACCAGCTCACAGGCTCTGCTCAGAGGGTGGTAATCAGTGGTTTCTACTCAGGCCTACTGGTTTAAGAGGCCCCACTGGGCTCCGTGAGACTAGGAAAGATGGTTGTCTTACCCAGTAACTGCCTTGTCCATTAGCTGTTTTTCAGTGTTTTCTGCTCTTCCTCAGTGCCATGAAATAGATATTCCACCCAGAGCCTTTTTCTTGGAAAAAGATATTCCTGGAGAGTGTTTTTATTCTGTTTCTAACCAGAACATCATCTCTACAAGACTGTAAGCATTTAAAGTGCATTAAGGATGATGGCTCCCACTCAGCACTCCGTTAACAGCACCCTTCACAATATAATTCTAAGCTTTCATCGACTGCATGGATGGTTTTAACAGCAATACCTCCATCTGTTACTCGACCTGCAGTGCCAATATCTAGGCCTGTCCTCTGGTCTCTTCCCTTCAGTTCCCTCTTCACTCCACTATCAGTGCACTTCCCACCTCTCCCTTCATTCCTCAGTACCACTCAGAGAGGAGCTGATGGTTTTTTCCAGGGGTTAAGCAGGGTGAATGATGCTGTCGCTAGAGGACAGCGTGTGAAACGCAGTCAGCCTGTGCTGCTGTTGGGCATCAGGTGGTGCAAAACTACGGAAAGTCCAGAGAAGAAATGTACAGGATTTGCCCTCTGCCAGGTTAAGCTGATGCAGCTCGTTCTTTCTGGATCAGGCTGTTTATATCTCTGCCTTTTTCCTATGCCATTCTTTTTGTCCCCTGCCTCCCCCCACAAACCACTGACCATAATTGTTTAAAATACACGTGAACTGTTCTTTTTGGGAAGCAGAACTTTCCATACTGCTTTTTTTGAGCTACATATGGAGAGAGCGCTGGGGAGGGAGTTGGGGCTGACAGACAACCTAGTGCTGTGGCTGGGTTGATCCTGGCACAGCTACATTTAGCCATCTTAACACATGAAGATCCCTAAGTTCAATGTAAGTTTATTGTTTCAGCTAAACAATAGAATACTTACTGTGAGGGAATGGAAGGGAGGAGTTATCACAGTGCTGTTTCATAGTATCTTTCCTAGACCTGAAAATCAGTATGATAATACTCTTCCACGTTCTCAATGGTGCTTTTGAATATTGGTTCACTGTTGTATATAGGAGGGAGAGACAAGGTGGGTACATTGGGGGGGGGGGGGGGGGTTTTTTTAAAAAATACAT